>PVLA01006050.1:0-132228 GCA_004027455.1 Hydrochoerus hydrochaeris | reverse complement strand
AAGCCCCTGGGTCTCCCCACCTGGGAACACGCACATCGGTCCCAGCTGGTCTCTTCCAGGGGCAGGTGCCCTCCTCTGACAGCGAGGAGCGGACATCTCAGCCCCGAGGGACCCCAGGTGTCCGGCTCCTCTCCCCGGGAGACTGGGAATCTGAGGTAACCCAGCGTCGGGGTCACCGTGGCCTGCAGTGTGGAGCTGAAGGAAGTGGGAAATCTCAGGCAAGGACCGACTGGGAGTTGAGAGGCCACAGGTCACGAAGATACTCTCCCGAGCCAGCCGTAGCCAGGCTGCTCTGAGCCTCTGTCTGCCCTGGGCCTCAGCCCTGGCCCGTAAGTCTGCACTGTCTCACACAGGGTCCCCTCAGCCCCTCGTGCCACACTGAAAGACTGGAGTACTAACATGTGTCCCGGAGCTGCAGGCTGTGCTTCGAGGATGACCTCTTGAAGTCACTGCCTGAGAAAACCCAAGGTGTCCAGGTGAACTTACCGTGGGTCCCAGGCTACAGTGCTCATACCACCCTAGTCTTCCCCTTATAGACGTTCTCTAGCATGAACTTAGCATGGTAAATCCTTCTGTACCTGGAGCTATGTAAAGTTTGGGTCTCTTAGAGCCTGGAAGCATGTTTTTCCAGGACTGGAAGGTCATTCCTCTGGAACAGGATCCTCAGGAAGGACAGGCCTCTGTTCCCACTCTCTGGGAGGATGGACCCCTAGCTACTCCTCAGAAGCACAACGAGACCCAAAATGACCGGGGGTCTTAGCCTCCGGTGGAATGGAATCATTGCAGTGCTTCCAGGTACAATCCTTCCCCACTCTGGAGCTGAGACTTCTACACCAGCAGGGCCTAAGGCCTCCGGAACAGGAAGCCACAATTTTGCTAGTGGGTCACAGCACGTTATAATGAGCAGCACTGTTCTCGCTTCCACCCATGAATCCTGGCTACAGGAGACACAGTGCCATAGAGTGGACAGTGATTCAAAGCACATACAGCCTTTTAAAGAGTCTCATCCCATCCCCATAAGCCATTGCCAAGTAGCTGTTTCCCACAAGATCGGTCCACATTTCTGTCAACCCAGCCACCTCAGCATAGTGAGGGACACTGAAGGCAGTGACGTCCTCGACCTTGAGCCTGCAGCTTCCCTTCCTTGGCTGTAAAATGTGTTCCTTGGTCTGCCACTGAGTTATGCCTCCACCCTTCTCACTTTCTACGTTGAGGTAAGGTCTTACGAATGTCCCAGGTAAGACTTAAACTTAGGATCCTCCTGCCTTGGCCTTCTAAAGTACTGCAATTACAGGCGTCCACCACCACACACAGTTTGACACAAATTTAATAATTTAGAGAAAGAATAGACCACTTCATCCCACCCATCTTACAATTCCACAATATCTAGTTATGTCAGAAAACCTTATTTTCCTATACAGCTTTAATTAATACTTTATTCAAGAATATACATTCATAATAGAACAGTTTTTGATTTTTTAAAAAAGAAACTATTAGCAGGGCTTAGTGCTATACACCTTCAGTTCAAGCGCTCTGGGAGGCTGAGGCAGGAGGATCACAAAATGGAGCCCAGCCTGGGCAACTTTGCAACTTAGGGAGAACTTGTTTCAAAGAAAAAACAATAAATACAAGAGCTAGAGATGCCTCTCAGTGCAAAGGCTCTGGGTTTAACTGCCAGTACCACAAAGGAAAAGCATCATTTCATACAAGATGGAGAAACATTATTCAGTCATCGCACCTTTTCTTAAAGTCAGGTGCTGAGGAAGACTTGCACGGGACTCAGCAGGCAGCTGAGCGGAAGTGAGCGCAGACTCACTCTTCCCGCGCAGGACTGAAGCAGAGGGTGCCCAGCTTCCCTCTCAGGGCTAGCGCAGGAGAAAAAGGGAATTACTCCTGGAGAGCATGGCCATTTTGATAAAATCCCCATCAGAGAGGGGCTTGCCCTCTTTTGCTATGCGCACTGGGATTTGAAAGCTGGCAGCGGGCGGGTGATTTGTTTTAGAAAAATAGTTGCAAAAACTAAGACATTGGGAATGTTGTTTCTTTGATTTCTCTTCAAGAAACTCTTTGCTTTCAGTTTAACCAAGTTGAGTGTGTGGTTGGTGACAAAGTGCTGACTGACAAGTGACATGTGACACACACTGCTCACTACACAGCATACTTAATGCTTTCCAGTAGTGCCCAGCCACGCCATAGGACTCTGCCAGGCTTCTTAGAAGGATCTCCCACAGCCTGTTTTCAGTTTTGCTTTCTTTACTGTAGTTATTTTTTGGTGTCCAAGACTTGAAGCCTTAAAAATAACTTTTTTAAAAAATGAAACACCCAATACAAACTTACCCATGTACCAAAAATAGCTATCACTGTTAGCAGTCACCAAGTATTGCTAGTCCCTCAACTATCCCTTTACTGCAGTGACTCAGCTGGGCGCCCTCTGGAGCTTGTCCAGGGCCAGTGCAAGAGGACAAAGTTCCACTGACCAGCAGGTTTTGGCCTCTGAGTACAATGTCCATATTGTGGGGGCTGCTGCTGAAATCGCAGCCAGCCCAAGCAGAAACAAACAAAAAAACAAACTGTATGCGTGAAGGCATCTCCCGGAGCGTGTTTTCAAGATTCTTCACAAACAACTACATATGACACTGCAGGTGCAAATAGGCCCCAAGGGGACAGCACAGCATTAAAACATCCCAGTCTCTTCCTGAGACTATCTCCTTGTTAAATCTTAGATATTGAAAATTCAATTTTAACCTCAGATATTAAATTCAATTTGTTTTTCACAAGAAAACTCAAAGCTAAAATCTTGTGTACAAATGGATGTATTAAAGCTCATAGCCAGTCCAAGAAAATCTATAATCTATCTGTCTATCATCTATCTATTATCTATCTTCTGTCTATTCTCTCTCCCGCACCCCCACCCCCCGCCTCCCTGTCAGTGCGCTGCCCAGCCGTGCAAGGCTTCAGCCGAGCTGCAGCTGCTGCCTTGCGGCTCCCCCCCAGAGCTCGCGGGGCCCCTCGGCTGCTCCTCCGTGTCCCTGCTGCTGCACGATGCTGTAGCGACCTAGCTCCAAGGCCGAGAGGGCAGCCTCTGCGCATGCGCTGAGCCACAGGTGCGGCTGTAAAGTCTGAGCTTGTCCTTACGCTTTGGCTTCCTGGAATTGTCTGTGGCGGCGGTGAGAAGATGAAATAAAAGAGACATTTATTTATTGGGTGTATGCAGGGCTAGGCAGGGCTAGCGGAAGATTCGGGTTTGGCAGAAGTCTCGGTGGTTTATGACTCAGTGGGCAGACAGAATCGTGGGAAGCCTCAAGAGGGTGGAGACGATCCTGTGCTAAACACATTTTGAACTAATACTTAAAGGGCTAAGGACTGTGTGGCTGTGGAATAATCGATGTTCTGATGCCTGTAGGATGAGCTGTGTAATGCTTGAATCGGGGGAAGTACGTGCGTCTACTCAGAAGCACGGCTTGTTAGAGTCACACTGTGATTGTCACTCAAAGGAATTATTTAATTAGAAAGAAAATGTTTTTCCTTGTTGAAGATTGAATCCGGCACCTTCACATGGAGCTGTATTTCCAAACCTTTTTAAAATTGTTTATTTTGGCATAGGTCTTCCTAAATGACCAGGTTGGGCTTGAACTTTGGATCTTCCTGCCTCAGCCTTCCAGAGTGCTGGCATTATGGGTATCACTACCAAGCCTGGCTTAGAAAAGTGTTTTCAGTCATGACTTAGTAACATCATTTCCTTGGTATTGGTATTTTGTTTGTAGCTGCATCGATCTGAAGTTTAACACATTGATTTCAGATACTAAAGCTGGCATAATTTCTTATTCAGTAGCAGAGAAGAAAACCAAACACTTCACACTGAGCTACACCCTCAGCCATCTTTATTCTGAGGCGGGGTCTTCTCAGTCCCTCTATCGTACAGGCTGGTTTGAGCTTTGGATCCTCCTGCCTGAGCCTTCCAGGGTGTGGGGATTATAGGTGTGTGGTACCGTGCCTGGCTATAAATTCTATAATTTCCATATTTCACAATCAATCAAGACTCTTCTTATAAGCTAATATATATATATTGATGTTTTTTTAGTACCAGATATCAAACTCACGACTTTGTGCTTACCAGGCTAGTGCTTGAGCCACTGAGCTAAATCTCTGTCCCTATATTTTGAATATTAAAGTGACACTTAAAATATATATGATCCTCTTAGACACAATTTTAAGAACTTCTGTTAATCACATTTCTTCTTCTTCTTTTTTATTGTGATGCTATTTATTCACCACCTTTTTTAATTATAGCAAAAAATATCCAAGAGGAGTTACAGAAGACTGGTGATGGTATATGGGCCAATCGTTCTTAAAAGTGGTGCCTTCAAGGAACTTTGATATGTAGGCTGCTGCACATACAGAAAGTCTTAAAAAAATTCCAGAAACTTGAGAAAATTACTATAGAATGCATTTCAGGGTAATTATGAATACTGTCATAAATGAAGTTTTAATTAGGATTTGAAAGCCTTTCAGTCATAACAATTCTTGTCAAATTTTATGGTGCTGGTAACTGAAATAAAGGAGAGTATATATAATATATATTATATATATATATATAATGCCATTTTTCCATGACTACACCATAAAATGTAAGTAAAGCTTCTCAAAAACACTGCAACATTCAAAATCCAAACCCTCATTCAGACCATAATGTAAAAGCCCATTATAATATAATTATTTATAACCTGGCCCTTCATGTTACATGTTGAAACAATGCAAGTTATGTGTTAATATGCTGTGCCCCAAACTGTAACAAAGAACATTAATAACTACCTTCAAAACGTTGTCAATTTTCATTCTAGTCAATTTTCAGTTTTTATGAAAGACAAATGGAATATTAATTTCAGTGCAGAGACTGGAATAGTTTCAAACCTCACCTATTTAACTTAATGAGCAGTCAATGAATAGTCTATATTACCAAACTTTAAATACAAATGTCTAAACCCTAACAGGTTTGTTAAAAAATTTAAAACTTTATTCATTGAATGGAACTGATGAGGTATGGAATATGATAAACTAAGACTATTTTAGTTACCACCAAACTCTGTAAATGCTGCTCTAATAAGTCCTATGTGATCTGTGTGAATTAACTAGGTCAGACCATAGCTAGTGAACAATTTCAGCACCAATAAATTATTGAAAGTGGAATTTTACACCAATCAGAAATATAATGGCTGATATTCAAATGTCAAGTCAAGTCAAGATATAACTTTAAAGACATAGAATTTCTGGGGGAATAATCCTTTTTAATAGAATCTCTCTTAGACACAACTTTAAGAACCCTGTTAATCACATTTCTTCTTCTTCTTCACACTAGTTTTACAACAGTAGTTGTACTCTGCTTAAAGTCATATGTAGTCTGGGCATCTCAAATATATGATGATATTTAAGACATAAATCAAAGCCTCAGCTCTCAACTCTAGCACTATGAAGGAATGAACCAACACTGCACATTGAAAAAAAATCTATTCTTTCAATAACAAATTGATAAAGAATACAGACAATTGCTACTGAAAAATTAAATGCCTTATTTGTACAGTCTTGAAAATTTCCTGCAACTCTAACTTCTTTTTAACACAAATTTTTAATATACATATATGGATTCAGTATTCAAGTAAAATTCCTCAACAGTTAATAACATTTTAAAAATGCAAAACTGCAAAACTCATTGTAATGGAATGTGTCAGGTCAAAAGGGCGGAAGAGCTGACAGCTACTGTAATGAATGAGGACACCATAAATCTTTAAAGAAAAAAACCACGTACTTTAGAATCTTGAAATTTCCTGTGCAGCATTACAAAATATTTTATATTTAGTGAGTAAAAGGAAGCTTGTACGCAGCACTGGAAGCACCCACAGCAGGTGATGATTGAAACCTAATAAATTACTGACTGATGTGGGTGCTAACAGCATCTGCTTTTAGCACTGGTCTTGATTACACGGTAGATGGAGCGGTCATTAACGTTGCTTCTTTTATACCTTTATTTCCTTTTTAAGATCCCCTTTGTGATTCTATTCTTGCACATTTTCCTTTCATTTTTAGTGCTTTAGCTAAATCTCTTCTTTTTGAAATAAATTTTGCAGGTCATTTTTCTTCTGTTTCTGGTATATTCCTACCCAGCTGGAGATGCAGGGCTTTAGTCAGCTGCATTCTGAGTCTCTCTGGCCCTTCCCTTCACTCCCCTGGAATCTTAAGAGGGCAGTGGAGCCCCCACCTTTGACTGCCCCGGTTCCTGTCCCTCTCTGATCCCTCTACCAGTGGCACCTCACAGGATGCTCTACTCAGATAAAGCTGGGCTTGGAGGTGCAGGCCTGCAACCCAGCACTCAGGAGCTGGGGCCGGAGCATCACCAGGAGTTTGAGTCCAGCCTGGCTACATAGCCAGATCCTTCCTCAGAAAAATAAAAACCCAAACCAAACCCACACCAACAGCAAGTTCCTTGCAAAGGATTATTTTATGAAGTACTTGAGAAAAAACACTCTGTAAACTGTAAGACTAGAAGACAACGGAGATAGGCACCTTGATTTCCTTCCCAGGCACTGGTGCTGAATGCTGAGGAAGATCATCAGTGCCTAGTCAGAGAATCTGGGCGCCAATGAGATGGGAAACGCAGAGGAAATGAACCGACTCCTAGACGCAGGAGGACTGCCAAAGCGTAATCAAGAAGATACAAAAGTTCTAAATAACCTGACATCCGTCAATGAAATTGAAAGCATTAAAAACTTACCAGCACAGAAAAGCCCTGCTGAACTCTACAAGAAAGTTAGAGAAGAACAAAATGCCACTAATGCTGAAACTCTAATAAAATCAAAAGGGAAGCAATACTTTCAAAATCATTCCTGCAAGAAAGTATTACCCTGAAACCAAAACCAGAGAGGGACCTTATGAAAAATAAGAACTATAGGTCAATTTCTCTACTGCATATAGATGCAAAAATCTTCACTAAAATACTGAAAAAATGGTGTCGCAAATCATCAAGAAGATTATACACCATGACCAAGTATGATTCATCCAAGGAATATAGGAATGGTTCAACATATGCAAATCAATACCAATGTATTTACCATATTAACAGAGCCATGGACAAAAATCACATGATTATTTCAACAGATGCACAAAAAAATCCAATAAAGTCCAACACTCATTCATGATAAAAAAAAAAAACGGGAAATTGGAATAGATGATTTTTATCTCAATCTGATAAAAGGCATCTGTGAAAAGTCAACAGCTAACATCATACTAAATGGTCAAAACCTGAAAGCTTTTGCTGTAAAATTAGGAACAAGACAAGAATGTCCACTGTCACCCTTTCTATTTAATGTAGTTTTAGGAGCATTAGCCAGAGCTATTAGATAAGAGAAAGAAATCAAAGGAATAAGAATAGGAAAGCAAGAATTTTAATTATCATTATTCGCAGATGACCTACACAGAAGACCTCAAAACTCTACCAAAAGACTTGTAGATTTAATAACCAAATTCAATAGTGTAGCTAGATACAAAGTCAGCACTCCAAAAGCAATAGCATTCCTGTAGGCAAGCAACAAACTCACTGCGGGAGAAATCCAGCCTGTCTCTTGCCTTCTTAGAAACTGCCTTCCGCTATGACATCTTACCATAGATTGCCTCAGATGCTGGACATAGAAATATGAGACTTAATGTTTGCCCTGCTGCATTTTAGTCTTGCTTTTTTCCCCCGTTTTTTTCTAGTTCCCTATTTGTACATTTTGGAATGGGAATGTTTATCTTGAGCCACTGAATGTTGGAAAGGGTAAGTTTCTTTTCATTTGTAAAGGGGTTTACAGCTAAGAGCTTGCTTTAAATCTCAAAGGAGACTTTGGTGTTGGATTTTTCAGTAATGCTAAAACTTTTAGGACTTTTAGCATTCCTTAGAGATGAAGCACATGAATCTCTCGGGGGCCCAGGGTGGCATGTTACGGCTTGTATTTAGACCTACTCTCCTCAAGCCTCCTGCAGTTATAGTGGGGAGTTTCAAAGGTAGCTGGATTAGGATGTGTGAGTGTGGATTAGGGGTGTCATCCTGGGATTAGGGGTGTGAGCAACAGAAGCCCCAATCTGGGAATGGGTAGAACTACTCCATAAACTTGAGTCCTGGATGGAATATAAAGGCAGAGGGGAAGGGCAGGTCTGCTACTGCTACCTGGTGCTTCACCGCCTCGTGCCTGCCACACCACTCTCCTCTGTGATGTCTCTGCCATGCTGCCCTACTGTGCAGTCAGATATCTATGGACTGAAACCTCTACAGACTTGGACTAAATAAACCATTCCACCCCTTACCTTGTGGCTGTTGGGTATTTTGTTTCAACAACAAGAAAAGTAACTAAGACAATACCTGGTACAGTTTCCGTTATGCTTAGATGTTTAAAGAAGCGCATATTTTAATTTTATTTTTTTCCTGATATTTACCATTTACCAGGTCTGTGAAGAACACTGCATTAGGTCCAGGGACAAAGTCATGCTTCTTCAACAATTGCTCATTAGCATTTATGCCAAATTATATAGCTTCTGTTGTGATCATGCTGGACTATATTTGATCTTGCAAGGATTAACAGTTTAATCAAATTCTTTTCTTTTCTTTGCAAAGTACCCTGCCTCGGGTGTTCTGTTATCTCACCAGAAAACACTAATACACTCGAGTTATGCAAAACTAAGATCATGGCCTGTGGTCCCTACATTTCTTTATCATTTAGCATCATCAGTCTGCATTCTGCAGCCCACCCAGAGCCTGGTCCTCCTTACCGGTTATCAATGAGGTTTAAGCAGAGAGGCAGACGATGATGGCCTGCAGTTCCTCAGGCTGAACAGCAGGACGCCTTTCTATTTGTCACTCTACCATGTAAATCCACGTGATACTTTCTGATTCTGCTTATATTTTATCATTATCACTCATCCAGTTCCCACAAAAGCATCCAAGCTGTCCTTACTCCTTTGCTTACCTCCTCGACAATTCTCTACACCCTACCAGTGAGCCTGGATAACACTAGCCGGGGTAATTGAAACTCACTGTGTCATTCACTTAGCATAAGAAAAAATTGTTTTTGTTGTTCTTGCTGTTATTGTTGATAAGGTTAAAAATGACTGAAGTGGTGACTGAGCCACTTAGTACACTTTTCTTCTGGTTTTGGATTTTAAAAAGTAAATGTTCATTGTCATGTTGTAAATTGATGACACTGCTAAAAAAAGCAAAGATGAATTTAAAATATTGATATGCCTACTTATCTGAAGAACAACAGAGGGGGAAAAGCCTGCAAAACACAAGGGTTTGTGGTACAAAACATTTATCCAAATGCTTTTGCGCTGCAAGACTAAATCCCCTGGTGTGCGTCCTGTTCCAGGGCAAGTGTTCCTCCTCAGAAGAGTCTTGTTTGGTTTTATTTTTACAAAAGGTTAAACTAAGTTAAAACATATTTTGGATTTTTGAAAAATGTTCCAATGAGCCAAAGATGGTTCAGGAAGGAGGCAAAACCCAAGCCCTCATTTTCTCATGTGCTAAATTCAGAGTCACTGCTGATAGGGATTGGAAGGATTAATTGCCAGCTGCCATCTCAATAGGAAGCTAAATATACAACACAATGCTCCACCCCCCGGGGAGCTCACCCCTGAGTGACCCCAGAAGACAGGCAGGCACAGGCAGCCTCCTTGCAGACAGGGGTGCCAGAACAGCTGTCTCGGTACCTGCGCCCGAGGGCAGATGGGACCTGGAGGGCTTTCTCTTGGGTCCTTGCTGGCAGTGTCTGGGTCTGGCATGGAGTCTGCAGCATCAGAGATCCTTTGCTATTACCGCCACTGAGAATGGGGGGAGTAATTTATTACCACAGTGTAATTTAGCCTGTTCTGGCTGATGCCAACCTTTTATTGTCTCCTCCTGCACTCTGTCCCCGGGGTGTTTGTGAAGGTTTTTGTAACTTGCTGTTGAAATGGGGAAAGAAATTTTAAAATCTGTGATAATTTCCTCCATGGCTACCTCTTACACAAGCGCAGGTCTGCTGTCTTGCGAGAGGAACGGTGTTCAGAGCCAGGTGATAAGCTTTGAAGTCCAAGTCATGCCTCAGATTCATTACAGAAACTTTCCTAACCTCTCAGAGCCTTACAAAAGAGGAGTGAGACCAGCTGACTCACTGCTTCACAAGACATTTATAGCACATATATGTGAAAGCTCCTTATCAACTGCCAGGAAGTGTGTCTATTAGCCATAAAAACAAGGGCTATATGATCTCCAGAGAATGTTCCTGTTCAAAAAGCCCCTGTGGCTCTTACACTGGAGTCCCATATTGTAGATGGAAAAACACTGTGTGAGCTGAGAAAGTTCTGATTATGGGGAGAGCTGGACTCTACAGGTGGCAGCTGCAAGGGAACCTTCTGGCTCATTAAAGAGAGTTCCCCAGAGTGTCCATGGGTCCCATTCTGGGAGCCAGGTGTTCTACTTGGCAAGCTTTCTCTACTGCACCATCTTGCTTTCTCGCTCACATATGGATAACATCTATGTCCCTCTGTCACTTTTATAGGTCCTCTTTCCATATACCACAGAATCATAGACTGCCAGGGCTGGAGTGGACACCAGAGACTTTCGAGCCCTGAAACTCTCAACTTTGGTGTGTAATAAAGTCCCTGTTGTGGTCAGAGGCTGTGAGGAGAACAATTAGAATCAGGACACAGAATTTACATTATTTATGATGGTCACCCAGAGTTTAACACAAGAAAGTGCAGGAAATCTGTCCACAATACTAAGGCATAGAATATTCAGCCAAGGGCCTGAATCCCACAACATTGTCCTACATGAGTCCAGCTGAAGACCTAGAGCCCATGAGAAGTCCAACTGGAGGTCTAGAGCCCATGAGAAAGACTCACGCCAGTCTCTTTTATGGATCCGGGCTGGGAAGGCCCAAAGGTCAGCGGTAGAAGCTAGAAAGTCTATGCCAGCAGGGTGAAGAAGCTGTGCTGGTAGGTTGAGGGTTCTATGCTGGAGCCAAGAAGTTATGCTCATAATAAAGACTGGGGCTGTCCTGAAAAGAAACACAGCCATCCTCAGCGACACTGAGGCCCGAGTTCCTCCGACGATAAGAACAGTAGAGAACATGCCAGGAAGCCAGCGTAACGAGTTCATCCTGGAGGTTAAACAGCACCCATCTTCCCCTCTGGAGCCAGGAAGCGATGCTCAGTGTAAGGACCAGAGCTCCCCCAAAGTGAACCACAGCCACCCTCACAGCAAGGTCCCGAGCTCCTCCAGTGACAGTGGTCGAACTCACACTGGGGAAGCTGGTCATGACAAGCTCCTCCAGGGGAACCGACGGCTCAGATAGCAACATTTGGAGAAACCCACAAGGCCTCACTCTTCTTCTCCACATCTCTATTCACGGAGGATAACTTTCCTCAAGTGGAACATCCACACGCAGCACCATGCTGATTTAATTCAGCTGGTGTTAAGTTGACCATCAGTTTTTAATCCATAACGGTCCCCTAGAGAACTATTAATCCCATCCCCATTTAGATATTTTCTTTTTTTTTCAGTATATTTTGTAGTGTTCAAATTTTTATTCATTGTACATATAACTTCCACAATCAATATAATTAAATAAATTAAATAAATATAATTAAATAAATACTAAAAAGAAAATGATGATGTGCAAATTAAAGTTTGAATGTAAGATTCTTCCTTAGTTTCTTTTCTTTTTCTTTCTTTCTTTTTTTTTTTTTCTTTTGGCCTCCTGGATACAGGAATGAAGTTGGACTGAACAATTGCAAGGGCTGGTCTACTATTAAAAGAACCAAGCCTATGCCCAAGTTCTGCTGTGAATTCTACTGTAATTATTTTAAGTCAGTGACCTGATAACTGGTAATGCTAAATCCTTCCTCACTTAAGTTCGTTCTACTACCAGAGTTAGTGGGAAAATATACAAGCCCTGGAATTAGCAGTCAAACACTACACTGAAGCTCTTGACAATATGTTAAAGGATTTAAAAACTAGATGGCATAGTGAGAGAACAGACGGAGAAGCTCGGTAGAGAAATAGAGTCTAAAGTAGAAAAAAGTAAATCCTAGAACTGAAAAATCTGAAATGAGATAGTCACTAAATGAAGTTCACATTGGATTGATACTGCATTTTTAAAAAGTCAGTGAATTATATTTATCATTTTTTACCGCTAAATAAGTCAATATGTGTTTCTTATTTTTAAACAGGACACTTTCTACACAACCATATCATCTTCACATTTACCAAAATGAGCATTATTCCCTCACACACTCAATGCATACATTCCCTGAGGTTCTGGAAAAGTTTCACAGCTAATTTCTTCAAAAAAGAATCCAGTTCAGGTTTAGGAGTCAAAATGCATCGTTTTGTCCTTAAAACTCCTTTAACCCTCCCCACCTTTTCTGTGTACTCAGCCCCATTATTTCCTGAGAACTGACTTGTCGAAGAGACTGTCCAGGTACAAGGTCCGCAGACGAGATGCTGTTGATGGCAGTTTCAATTGAGTTCCACTAAAGTAGGATTGGGACAAGAAACTATGTATCATAAAATATTTTAGAATCTTTTTGGTGTTAGTTAATAAATTAGCCAGAGATGCCCTACCTGTGCATATTTTATTTACCAAAATATCTCATGGATTTTGTTCAATGTCCATCAATAAATTTCTTTTGAATCTTTTACAATGGCTACTTAGCGTTCCATTAGGTAGCTGTACCATAATTAATTACTCATCTAAACATAGACATAAACTACTTATAGTAATTCTTACCATTGCAAACAATATTTTGATGATCTAATGAGACAAATTACGTGGCATCACTTAAAATTTTTTTTGCATGTCTGCCACTCACATTCTTCTTTTAGAGTGAATCTATTTTTATTATTCACATTCTTACATTTCACATATGAAATCTTTTCCATTAGTTTTTAAGTATTCTATTGATTAAATATATTTCTTGTGTTATATATGTATTGTGGATATTTTTCATGCTTTTAAGTTGTATTTTAATCTAATTAATGTTTTAAGTAAATAATATTTTAAGTTTTTTAATAGTCAACTCTTCTGCTTTGTCTTCATATTTTTTTCTTTAGTTTTAAGCACAAAAAATCCTCATGGTACTAATATATGAAAATCATTTGTATATATTTTTAAACTTTTTATAATTTTACTTTTCATTGATCCATTCAAAAATTCTTTCAGACTAGCATATGAGAAACTAAACTTTAAAAAAAATTTCTGCACTTCTTAAAATTACTGAGGATATTGCTTTTATTGGACAGACTTGTCAGGATTCCTAAAAAATACCACATATATGTAACTATATGTTGAGCAAAAAGTCAGCTTTCATGGCCAGAGCAGGGAGACCACAGTGTGCACATCTTAACAATAAAACTTTTTAGGCTGGGGATTTCGCTCAGAGGCATAAATGCCTGCCTGGCAAGTGTGAAGTTGTGAGTTCAATCCCCGGTACCAAAAAATAATAATAATAATAATAAAAATAAAACTTTTCATTAACCTTGAATAATTGACACAAATCTCTACAGCTTGTCTTCAAGGCACCCTTGAATTTAGGTGTTCTGATTGCCACGTTTTGGTTCAAACATGCTCCATTGCGATGGTTAATCTGGATCGTCAGCCTGATCAGATTAAGAGGCACCTGGAGAGGGGACTGGATTGTGTGGGTGCTCGTGCCGTCAGTGGATCCATCTGTTGATGGATTTGTAGCTGCATGGTCCTAGATGGAGGGACTAGGTCACAGGAGCATGGCACTTTTGACAAGTTCTTTTCTCAGACTCTTTCCCTGCTCTCTGCTTTCCAGCTGCCATGAAGTGAGTAGCTTTTCTCCACCATGCCCTCTGCCATGATGTTTCTGCCCCGGAGCCAGCCAACCATGGATTGAAGCCTCTGAAACTGTAAACCAAAATGTCTTTCCTCCTTTAAATTGTGTATGTCAGGTATTTTATCCCAGCAACATAAAGGGGACTAACCTAATCGCGAAGAGACCATTTTCAATCTGCCAAAATTTAACACTGCTGCTTTTTTTTTTTTCTTTCTAATTTTGCCTTATGGTCTTTTTGGAATGTTCAAAGCTGTCTGTTAAGAAAGAACTGGTAGAGTTGATAAGAATGAATTTACCAGGTGAATGCTCACTGTTCCTCGGGATTATGGATTAAAACTGATGGTTAACTTAAGACCAGGTGAACTAAATCAGCATGGTGCTGAAGGTAGATATTCTACCTGAGGAAAGTTGCCAGCATAAGTAGAGATGTGGAGAAGACCAGTGGGGCATTGTGGGTTTTTCTAAGTGTTGCCGTTTGAGCTGGTGGTTCTCCTGGAGGAGCTTCCCCAGTGTGACTAGCTTCCCCAGTATGAGTTCAACATTACTATCGGGGGAGCTCAGGACCTTGTTGGTGACAGTGGCTGTGGTTCATTTTGGGGGAGCTCTGGTCCTTACATCAAGCATCACTTCCTGGCTCCAGGGGGGAAGATGTATGCTGTTTCATCTCTAGGAGAAACTTGTCATGCGAGCTTGAAAGGATTTTGCCCTAGAATAAATTACTGTATGGTCATGGCGGTGGTCTAATGTGGCAGAAGACCAAAGCAGGAATGCCTACCACTTCCTGCTTCTTCTTCAACTCTAATTGCAATTCCTCTTCCTGTTTGCTTGCGCAGAGGGTTCCAATCAGCTACCCATGCGTCATCTATGCCAGCCTTAAGCACCGCCCCTGTTCAAGAGGTTATATGTACATCCCATGCCCCATGGTTCACTCAGAGAATGCCAGGCTTCTTTGGCCATGGAGTTCCCTCCACATCCTTGGAATAAAAGCTACTTTTTATTTTATATCTTCTTTCTTATTGTGCCGAAAACCTAACAAGCTTTCTGGCATGTACTCGACTGTTCTTATTGTTGGAGAAGCGCTGGACTGCTGTCGCTGAGGATGACTGTGGTACTTTTCAGGGCAGCTCCGGTTCTTATTTTGAGCATGATTTCTCAGCTCCAGTGTAAAACTTAATCTACTAGCACAGCTCCTTCACCCTGCTGGCATAGACTTTCTCTAGCTTCCACTGCTGACCTTTGGGCCTTCCTAGCACAGATCCATACAAGAGACTGGAGTGAGTCCTTCCTTGTAGGCTCTAGACCTCTACTTGTGGGAGGCATTGTCATGGGCTCTGGGTTTTCATCTGAGTTCATGTAGGACATTGCTGTGGGATCCAGGCCTTTGGCTGAATATCCTGTGCCTTTGGTGTTGTGGATAGATTTCCTGCAGTTTCTTGTGTTAAACTCTGGGTGACCATCATAAAATAATATTACAAATTCCGTGTCCTGATTCTAATTGTTCTCCTCACAACCTCTGACTACAACACTTGGGAAAACCTTAGCAAGTTTTCATTTATTCTTGGATAGTGCTTTCTTAAAATACAGATTGGAGACACTAATCAGGGTTTACAGTTCCTTTTCACTGACCACAGACAGAGTCCTAAGTTTTTTTAGGACAGCTAACAGGACCTTGGAGAGGAGCCACATGACTTACCAGAAAGTCATGCCTAGTGAGTCACTGATAAGAAAGAACTGATAAGAAAAAACAATTATAACTTAGCAACACTATCAGTAAATACCAGTATCATTCTTAAGGATTTTTTCTCCATATCTGAAACAATTGTTTGATACCAACTATGTGTTTACCTGGAGTTAGACAAGATCTTACAAGTTAAAGGTCCTGGTCCTGAAAGATGGTCCCTTCTTTTCTGCCTTGTCAGTTTCGACCTACCCCCTGCTTTGATAATTTGCTGGTATGAGTTACAGAATTTAAGAAAGAGGTTTCTATTACTATTAGCAGTTTATTATAAAAGACACAGCACAGGAATAACCAATGGAAGAGAAGCATACAGCAAAGCTCTGTGAGAGAGGTGCAGCGTGTCCACCCTCCTCAATCTCTCTGACCTCCCAGCACCTCCATCTGTCCACCAACCCAGAAATGCTGAACACCATCATAAAGAATCTTATGGAAGTTATGCTACATAGGCAGGGTTGATTAAATCATTGACCACTGGTGACTGAAATTAATTGGCAGGCCCTCTCCCTTTCTTGTGGGTTGGGAGTGAAGTTAAAAGCTCCAACCGTCTAACCACAAGGCCCCTCTCTTAGCCCCTGGGTTCAGCCAAGGCCATCTTGGGACCCCCAGGAATCACTGCATTAGCACAAACTCATGGGAGGTTAAAGGGGCTCATAGTTTACAACAGAAGATGCTGGTATCACTTGGGAAATTCCAAAGGCTTCAGGGACTCTGTGCCAGGAGGGGACAAAGACCAAATAATACTTTGTTTTATTCCACAACCATAAGTGAAAGACTGAACAAGCATGGAAATAATGATCCAGGAGTCAGATGCCAACTGCACCCTAGACGAGGTGTTGGGGGCATAGGAAGGCAGTCATGGATTCATTTTAGGCTCCCGTCTTCAAGGACTTTAAATTCGAGTCACAGAATGTCAGTCAGTCCAAACTCAGAAACTGCAGAGGTTAAAAGGACTGTATTTGAGGTCATAGTGCACTAGAAGACAAACAAGGCCTGGTCTTCCTCTCTCCCTTTGATAGCCAGAAAGGATTGTGACCTGATTGCTGTCAGTCTGTGCGTACGTGGCCTGTGGTGCCTACCCCCAGGGTCTCCCTGACATTCCCAGATACTTTGGTGGCTGTGCCCACAGGCCCTACAGTTCACATGACAGCTCTGACATCAGTCTCCTGCTGTGGGCTGTCCCACATGCTGCCACAGCGTCTCTGAGGAGCACCCGGGAGACCAAGCTGGACAGCGCAAAGGTCAGGGAGGGATGAGGGTCCATTGTTGATATCCTCCAAACTGCTAGAGCCCTAGATTCGTGTTCAACGTGGGTAGTCCTCCTCAAGATGCCTCAGATGCCAAGGCAGTTGTGATTTCAGTCCTGCTGTTTCCATGGAGACATGGCAGTCATCAATCAAGCAGCTTCTTCTGAAAGTCCACTGAAGCGTAGTCCAGACAGTGGTGACAGCCCTAGGGACCCTGCAGGGGTCCCAGGGGACACCCGCCTTGGCCACAGCAAGCTTTAAACTTGGACCTATCCCAGAAACTGCATCTTATAGTCCCTCCTGATGACTCTGCCCTGCCGCATCTCAGTTTCTGTGTCAGTCCTCGAGTGGCTTCAGGAACGTGCAGCAGCTGCCACCCCTCTGGATAAGCAGTGCGCCTTCCCCACCCACTCCTCGGGTTGGTCAAGGAGGGCTTCTTCCTGGTGCCGCGTGCCTGTGATCCTGAAAATCTACTTGTGTGCTTGTCTTGGTAGTGTGGACAGAGCAGGCTGGGTTCCATACAGTTGGTTACCCTGTAACTGGCACTGTAAAGCAGAACTTTCAAAGTTAGATTTGTTTTCTCTTAGAGATAAGCAGTTTCTCCAAACTTCTTCCTGCTGAGCACAGAACCAACACCTGCTCCTCTCCTCAGCCCCAAAGGAGCCGACAGAATATTCAGGTGCCAGACCCCAGAGAGGCCACCAGCAAGGGAGAAAGAATGGATAGTGCCAAAAGTGATGGTGCAGGTGCTGGGAGCTACCCTGGCCTCTGCTTCTTGCCCTAAGGGACCCCAGCCCACTGTCCATGGTGAGCCAGCACTTTCACTGCTGATCAGCCTGGGGTTCTTTTGCTCTGTTCAGGCGGAAATGGCGAACAGGCAAAGTGCATCTCTGCTAGTGTCCTGATGCCGCCGAACAACACCGGGCAGCGCTGGCTGCCCTCAGTCCACAGTCTGCTGCTGGTCTCCTTGGTGCTGACAGCGCTGACTGTTTATTGTTCCTTTTTAGAAACAACGGTTCTGTCCACACTACTCAGGATTAAAAAAAAAAAAAATCCTTAACTGATTTACAGGACTCTTGGAGCTCACGCTACCAAGCAATAAATCACAGCACACGCAGGCAGGTATGCAGGTGAAGCAAAGCAGGGCTTTATTCTGATACCTGTGGCCCATACTGCGGAGGCAGAGGCCCAGCACACAGCAGGGCCGGGAAGGGCAGCTTGGCCTGCTGGCAGCTTGCAGGCCTGTGTCAGTGGAGAGAGGTCTGAAGGCTGAGAATGCAAGCGAGTCTGGTCCACTCCTGGTCTCAGCCACTCCAGGGAGCCCTCTTCTTGTCTGAAGTGCCTGGGGTGGGAATGGGATGGAGCCTGGCTGGGTTTGTGTTTGGGGGAGGTGATTTGGAAGGCAAGGAGGGCACTGAAGCAAACTGTCCCAGTCCACCAGAGTCCCAGAGAGCAAAGGGAAGGGTGGCAGATGAGGGAGAGTTTCCAGCCAACTCAACCCCTCCCAGCAGGGGGAAAATGAGACAGGGACTTCTGGTCTGTCCCCCCTGCAGCACCCGGGCCCCTCAGTCTCCCTGGAGGGGGCCTAGAGTATGTCCTTTCTTTTCTTATCAGAATACTCGACCTCTTTTGATGTGGTCAGTGGCAAGCAAAGGAACAATAAACCTATGGACCTTGAGTTTATGGACCTAAGTGGCCAGGACCAGTGCTAGGGAACATAGGCGGACATATCCCAGTGTGGAGACTGGGGCTGAGAACCGCAGCACTCATGGACATCAGTGGCAGCCAGTGACAGATTCTGACAGAGACCTACAGCAACAACTGTTGTTGACTGTGGCGGCTAGTGGTGACTGACAGCGACCTGTGGAGAACCACAGCCAGGCCTCAGAAGCTGCTGGGGGAGCGCCAGGAAGCCATAAAAGAGCTGGAGCAGATGCCAGGGTGGCCAGAGCCACCCAGAGCTGTGCAGCTGAGGCCCAAAGGCCCTGGAACCCAATTCAGAGCCGCTAGGAGCAAGGAGCTGCGCTTTGCTCATTCACAGCCTCCATCTAATTTGGGCAAAGGACCTCTGCTGATTGGTGATGTCACAAATTGAAGCTCTACCTCAGTGTCCCAGAGAAGGCAGGGGTGATGGGATTTATACGTGATTTTCTAGACAGCGGTCAAACTGTCTTAGTGGGGAAACATCTGCTGGACATGAGAACCAGTGCTGGGATTTTGTGACAAATGAAAGATAAAGAAAGGAAGGAATACTTAGCAAAAATGTCCATAACATGTATCTGATGACAACTCTGTCCCTGGATAGGATCCAAGGAAGTGCTCTGCACCCACCCAAAAAAGACATGGAGACCTCAGTTCAGACCTCTGATGGAGGAGGTTTGGAGACTTTCACCACCATGAGAGGCTCGGCAGAGTTATCAAGAGGATAAGAAATACAAAACAGGAAAAAGTGCAGGAGCTCAAGGCTGAGGGGCATTGTGGTCCTGGTGGGGGTGCGAGGTCAGGGTGCAACCATTTGGGTGTGTTTGAAGTTTAGAAATCTGGTACCCAATTAACAGCACTGTTTCTTTGAAGGCAAAAGTGAGTGGAATGGCTGGGGAGTTTAGCTCAGCGGTATAAGTGCCTGCTTGGCAAACATGAGGTCATGAGTTCAATCCCCGGCACCAAAAAAAAAAAAAAAAAAAAAGTGAATGGAATTTGTGAATCTATAGAACGGGAAGAAAAACACAGGCAACCTTTACAGACTTATTTCACCTTTTTTTTTTTGTACCTGAAATTGAACTCAGGACCTTGGACTTGCCAGGTGAGCACTGGGCCACTGAACTATACCCTTGGCCTTTAAAGATTCTTAGGAATTAGGAGGGAAGGGAAAGGCAGGCTTCGCTGTGAAAAAGGCGTTAAAGCTGCGTGTCACTTTGTATCCTGAAGCTCGGTAGTTTTTAAAGTTTTAAAATGAAAGTTGTCCTTGTCTCTTCTCTGCCTATCTGCGTTTCTGCTCCCTCCCTCTCTGGACGCCCCCAAGGCTCTGTGTACACGCAGTGATCTGTCCTAGGTGCCTGCAGGCAGAAGGCCACAGAGCTCACCTCTCGGGAGCAGCAGGGTGGCACCTCCTTTCCCCTTGGGGACCCTTGCTCCGTCTTTCCGTGGTATGTTCGTGCTGATTTTTCTCTGAGTCCCGTAGGAACACGGCAGGCAGACGTGCCGGTGGCTTTCGGGTGGGTGTCCAGGCAGCTGCCGCCCCGCGTCACCTGTCCGTCTCGTGGCGCCGCGTCTCTCCATCCTCCATGTGCTGCTGCAGCCTGGCGTGTTCGGCAGTTTGCAGCGGGTCGGAAGCCGGCTGTCTGTCTCACAGGACGACTTTCAGGGCTTTCTTTCCTCAGGAAAGGAAAGTGGCTTGTGCTGTGGGAATAAGGACGGTTTAAGGGCTGGGGTTAAACGTTCTCCCCGCAGGGTCCTGGGCGGAGGCTGCAGGCGGATCCACTCCACACACCTCTTCCCACCCGGGCAGCACAGAAGCACCGTGCGAGACGGCAAGGCTTCTGTGGTTCTGTGTTGCTGCGAGGGTTCCATCAATCTTTCTACCATACACGCGCGCACACACACACGTGCACGCACACACACACTTAAACACTTTCGGCAGTGGGTGTGGATTGATGGTGGAGCCTGTGGACATGGCCCTGGGTTCATCTCCAGCATCAAGAGAAAGAAGAGAGAAAAAGAAAGAAAGAGGAGTGGGAGGGAGGGAGGGAGGGAGGGAGGGAGGGAGGGAGAGAGGTTGACAGTAGCCATCAGCAAAAGATAGTTTTTGCAATCACCACATTCACAAAACAGCAGAGACACGGCTGGCCAGGGCTAAACTCTATGAGATAGAGTCTTCCTGCTCCGCTTTGTTTGAAAAGCATGTGTGAATGTTGACTTTGGCCCAAACACTAGGAATATATTAACGTTAAAAAATAAAAGTCGTGCTGCCCCTTAAGAACTCTGGCTTACATTACTGGGAGGAGGGGGGATGGCAGAGGGGACACGATTCCTAGTTTCAGAGAGCCAAGCCAAACCCTGGGGTGCAGCCTGAGGAGCTCCCCCCGCCCCCGGGGAGTCACGGCAAGGCCTTCTCCTGGGGATGCACTTTGAGGGTTCGGTGCCTGCGTGCGTGCGTGTGTCTTGGGTGCTTGGATGTGACAGCTGGGCCAGACGACAACACCCCCCTCACAGTCCTCCCCCCATACCCCAGGCTGATGTGTGTGCCTGCTCCTCCCGCTGACCTCCAGCCCCCTTCATGTCTCACTATTCGTTCTCTTCTTTTATTCGTGAAGAGACGTTTGGCAAAATGCCCAATTGCAGCTACAATTTCAATGTATCTGACCTGTTACCTATATTATAATAATTTCTCATTTCTATAAAACTAGTTGATACTCTTCTTTTTATTCCTAGCTTTTTTTGAATAAAATTATAATTTGACTCCTCATAGGGGCAAGAAGAGCCAGAACAAACTGCTATGCTCCGTGTTAAAAAAGTTTCAAACATCCTGTGAAAATTACCAGTTTTTGTTCGATGACAGTAGCAAGTTTACCTTACCTGGACTTGTAGGCACAATCACTTTTGATGCAGTTTGAGAAGTCGATTTTTATTTCATATGTCCTTTATATGTTATCACATATGTCTTGCTGATATAGGGGAATGAAACTCCCAACCTACTGTGTCCGTGAGTTCATGGTCTCTAAAATCGAAGAATGAATATGAGGAACAACGGAGGTGAGAGCAGAATATATTTATTGAGAGAAAGACAGCTTCTGTCTGAAGAGAGACAGAAGGGGACCCGAGCGGGTTGCCCAGGACTGTCTTTTCCAGGGACTCGAACCATAGGTTCAAGGTGGGGATGGTGGTGGTGGTGGTGGTGGTAGTGGTGGAGGGGTTAGGGGGTTGGAGCGGGGGTGGGGGGGTGGGGGGTGGGGGGCACTCCCAAGGCAGATGGGCATAGCATAACTATAGTTAGCCAATAAGATTAATAGTTCAGGTAAAATTGATTACATTCGGGACAAATGGGAAAGCAAGCCACATTGGAAGCGGGCATTTTTGGAGCTGTGACCTTTTCCCTAGGGGGATGGGATAGTGACTGCAGGGTGGTAGGAAACTAATTAGAATATCAGTCCCCAGGATGTGGATGCATTTGTTTGAGCCTTTGTCTTGAGGCCTGGCCCACAGCAGGAGGTGCCTGTCTCCCCCGCAGTTGCAAGGTATCTGGGCTTCTGCTCTGGCTCCTTTGAGGACCCAGCCCTGTCTCACTGCCTATATTTCTAAATAACTCGGCTGCCTGCAACACTGGTATTACCTAGATCTATTTCTTTTTCTTTAAAAAAATTATGCTAAGTTAATTGACAAAACAGCTGGTTATCAGTGGTTCAAGGGAAGGTAATCTAAGCAGTTTTATTAAACAAACAAAAAGTTACAGAAGCAAGTGTTTCAAATTTACAGAGAAAATAATGTCTGTGGGGAAACAATAGAATACTGTGTCACTCTATCCCTTCCCCAGCTCCTACGTTGAACCCCATACCTCATAGTATTTTGGAGTCAGGTTCTTTAGAGAAACAGTTCATGCAAAGTGAGGCTCTTAGGCTGTGCCCCATCCAACCCCCATACAGGGGGAGGGCTGGGTGTAGCTCAGAGGTAGAAAGCTTGTCTAGAATTGCAAGGCCAGGGTTTGATCCCTAGCAAGGCAGAAAGGTGGGACCCAGAACCATGAAACCAAGCACTGGGCTGAGGAAGCAGCTCCAAGCAACCCGGGCAGACGTCTTCAAATGCAAATGAGCGCCTAATTAGCAGCTCTGGTTTTCTCCTCAGCTGTCTCATGTGAGTATTCTTAGTCAAGATTATATTTTTAATCAGTTAGGTTTTTTCTTCTTCTTCTTCTTTCCGGCATCAGCTGGTTTCAGTGGTCTCCCCTTCCTTTTTGAATGAGAACTGCTGGGGCAGGTGAATTGTTGGGCGCCTGCGTTGCTATCTTCAGTGCATTCTGGGGGCTGTGCTCTCTACACACACATCTAAAGCGCACCCTTCTTAGCACCTGTTCTTGGAGTTAGAGATGGTTCTAATAAAAGAACAATCTAAGCACATTTAAATTTTTAAGAGCTCATTTGAGCATATGATGATTCATAAATTTGGGGTGGCACTCACTGGGAGGAATGGGAAATTTCAGAAAGTATTTGTAGAGTAAGACAAAGAAAATAGTTTTGATCTATTGGAGCAGAAAATTCCTGGTGTGAGGTCAGCTGGTGGTGAATAAAATTACAGGAGGTCAGTGAGGGTGGGGAAACTTCTAGGCTCCCACAGACTAGACTGAAAATCGAAACAGAGTTGAGTTGTTAAACTGTTCTCTTACCTCCTTCTAGAGAGAGAGGAGAAATTAGCCAGATTTGCTAAACAGGCCAGTTCCAACGTTGTAATAACAAAGTTCTCTTTGCCTTGATTTTTCAAATAAGTAATCTGAAGTTATATTATGCTGCTTTTTGCTCTATGGCAAAACACCTGAGAAAATCTACTTAATGAGAGGCAAGGTTTATTCTGGCTTATGGTTTCAGAGACTTCAGTCCATGGTCAGTTGGGGTTGGGGCCTTGGAGAGGCAAAGCATCACAGCAGGGAACAGGTGGAGGAGAAAAGCTCCTTGTAGCCAGGAAGCACATGGAGAGACAGGGAAGGACTGGGCTTCCAATGTCCCTTTGAGGCCACAGTCAGTCACCTCACTTCTTCCACTGAGCCCCCCTCTTAAAGGTTCTGCCATGTCCCGAAGCACTGCAGGCCGGTGACCAGGCCTTCACCACATGAACTTTTAGGTGACCTGACAGATCTAAAACTCTAGCACTGTTATTATTTTCTCTTGATCTGTCCCAGCTTCAAGGACAGTGACTTTGAAATGGTCAGCCTGCCTTTTGTTCTTTATTCCTATGTCCTTTAGCCTTTTCCTTTTCCTGTCTATAAAAACCAACTTCCTTTGCCCAGCCAGTGGGAAAACTTACTCTGTTTTATGGAATGATGTGCTTTCAGATTCTAAAATTAAAAAGTAAAGCCAATCCAAGCTTTAAAACTAATTTGGTATAGTTTTTTTTTTTTAATCAGTGATTTGTAGTTTCTATTGGGCTTTCCTTTGTTCGCATAGAAATTTAAATTATAATAGTCTCCCAATGGATTTTCAATAAGAATTTTTTTCAGTGACTCAAAAATTAACTGTAACTTGAACTGTGGCCAAGTAAAACCAACTCCCTTACTTCGGTGGGAACCTCTCTGCCTGGAGATCACTTCGTTTGCCAGACTTGTCTGGTGTGAGTGGAGCATTTTCTGGATCATTGCTGCACGGATTTAATTCTGGTGAATTCTACACAGATGTCTTGAGTTCTCCCGCATACTACACACCATGGGAAAGATGAAGATAATTTGAACATTGTCCCATTCTTCAGGGAGTTTAAAATATATTTTGAAAGCAAAATGATTCCATACATGAAGTAGGTGTGTAGAGCAGTTTCAGTTTTGAAACACTCTTAATCCACTTACATATTTGACTTTTCCAGCTTTATGGAGATACGAGTAACAACTAGAAAGTGTATACATAGAAATACATGTAGAGTATGATGGGATATTTTGACATGCATTGTGCTGTGGACTCTGAAATGATCCCCATAGCAAAGCCAGTCAACAGACCTGTCACCTGGCACAGTTTCCATTGTGTTTGTGGATCTGTGTGCACAGGTGTGGGGTCAGAACACTTAAGATCTACTCTCTCAACAGATCTCAAGTGGTTAATACTGTGTTATTAACTTTAGTCACCATGCTGTACACCATAGCTCCAGAACTGACTCACCTGAGTAACTGGAACCTTGTACCTGCTGACCAACATCCTCCTGCGTCCCCCTCATCAGCCCCTGGAGACCACCCTTCTGCTCTCCTCTGCTTCAGGGACTTCAGCTACTTTGGATCTCACATCTAAGTAAGGTCGCGCAGTCTTTGTCCTTCTGTGTCTGCCTTACTAACTTAGCATATTGCCCTCCACGTTCACCAATGGTGTTGAAGAGGCAGGATTTCCTCCTTTTTAGACTGCATAGTATGCTATGTTTTCTTTACCCATTGATCAGTGGGAGGACACAGGCAGATAGCCCATGGGTGACCATGGTGAAGAACGTGCCTGTGAACGTGGGATACAGATATCTCTCTGAGGCACTGAATTCATTTTCTTGGGTGTATACCCAGAAGTGGGCTCACTAAATCATATGGTAGTTCTAATTTTAATTTTTGGAGGGACTTTTGTACTGTTTTATATATTATCTATACCAGTTTATGTTCCTACCACCAACAGTGTAGAGGGTTTTTTTTGTCTGTATCACTGATGCTTACCTGATTTGTATTTATTTATACTTGCTGTCTTAAAACAACTCAAAGCCATACCCAAGGCAAAACCCATTGCCTTCTTTCTACAAAAGAGACTTGAGAATGAAAAGGTTCTTAGTTTTTCTAAGGTCAGATGAGACACTTCTCTAAAACAAATGCAGATAGTAAGTGACAGAATTCAGGTGCTTGGTGACACAGAGATACCACACGAGGAAGTGGACAAATGTTAACTTCAAAAGCTCAGGAAAGGGCTGCTGAGCTGGGCATGTACACTAAGCTGAGAGAGCGACGTGAGCAAAGGCACAGCGAGAAAACCCATCAAATGGCCGTGGCAGGGACCAGCTCCATGCAGAGGAGGGGCAGGGACAGAGTTTTAAAGGCACGAATGGTATGGAAGCTATGCTTGTCCTGAGTTCCAGGGCTATTGCTCATGGTCAGTGGAGTCAAGCAGACCTCTCCAAGGCTACGGTACTGTGTCACTGTCTTGATTTCCTAGGACCCAGCCTGACTCTTGGCACGCTAATCAAAACTGCACTGCACATGTTTATTAAACAAATGGCAGGAACTCTGGAAGTGGGAAGAGGTTGGTGGTGTGTCGGTGAATCTGAGTCAGAGGTGAGGCTGCAGGAAAGGGAAATTTATATCAGAGAACTTGGATGTCTGTGTTTGCACAAGAAAAAAATAATGGATTTTGTCCAGGAAGTAACTGGAGTCAATGGGAGAAAACAACATGAAAGCAAATTGGTTTTTCTCAGGACTTGAGCTAGAATTGTGTCTTATTAGCTGCATAATGAAAGGAGAGAGAGAGAGAGAGAGAGAGAGAGAGAGAGAGAGAGAGAGAGTCCTTTGGCCTTATTAGCTCTTACTTTTGCTTTTATGATCCCTTAAAAAGGGGAGTGTTCTGTATTCCCTCTTCCCTCTCCGCTTCTGGACTTTGGTTGTCGGGTTTCAGCCTCCCCACGTGCCCTGTGAACACAGCAAATAGTTCACAACCACTGGTTCTCTGGGTTGTTCCAGGTCTCAGATACCTTTTCCTCGGGAAGGGTCCCCCACATCCTGTCTGGGGGGGGGGCTCCTGACCATGTGCCCCCTACCTCTGTGCCTCATACTCCCAGAGATGGTGCTGTCGCTTCTGTTTCCACACTGACTCAACTCCTTTCCCGCCCAGCCATTTAAAACTGCACCCCCTTTTACTTCTGCATGGACAGCTGGCTTCCCACCCATACCGGCCTTTCTGGTAAGCAGCTCACAGAATTTCCTGTGGCAAACGGGGCAAAGGGTCAGCCCTTCCCGGTGAGATGGGGTGCTCACACTTCCTGTCGGTTTCTCACCCCCACACGCATCTTGGCAGAGGACAGAGGTGAGGGGACCTTAGAAGTAATGACACAGAGACACACGCTAAGTAGCACTTGGAAAATCACAAGATAAGCCCGTTCCAGTGTGCCTGGCTGTGGCGGCCTCGGGGAGCCTCTGCGAATAAGCATTTGTGCATCTTCTCACGTTGCTTTTCCCCCGTCAGGGCCTCCGGGCTCTTTCGGGTCCTCGATCCACTCTCCCTTCTGTGTCCCTGGTCACCCTCCTCTAACTTCCGGTAGGTTAGTGACTCAATTCTCCTTCCACAAACGCACCCTGCACCCCGTGATCTCCCCTCTCGGCCCACACACCCAGCCGCAGATGTTTTTATCGGTGCGTGTTAACTGTACAAGATAATGGGCTTTCTTGAGGCGTTTCCACAGTGCACTTAACACACGCTGAACATATTTTCCGGCCCTCTCCCTTCTACTTTCAGGTCTCGCCTCTCTGTGATCTGAGGTTTCACGTTATACAGGAAACCAGTAGTACTAGTCCTTCTGAGTCTGGTTTATTTAGCTTACTATGATAATTACCAGTTCCAACCATTTTCCTGCAGATAACATTATTTTGCGCCTCTTTGTGGCTAAATAGGGCTCCAAGGCACCTATATTCTTCCTTCATCAGCTCACCCAGCCCGTCTGCGGGCACCGGGCCGAATCCGTGGCTCAGCTCTGTGAACTGGGCTAGGGGAACACAGGCTTGCAGGCGTCTCCGCAGAGCCGACCCTCATTCTTGGGCGCATAGGCAGGTGGGGCTGGACTGAGCCGCAGCTGTGTTTAGGTTTTGAGGAAACTCCCTACTGATTTCCACTGCGCCAGATCCTGCGTGGCACCATCAATGCTGTTCTCTTTGTTTGATGCCTGGGGACACCACCAGCTGCTTCCCACATTTTCTTCTGCCTCAGCCTCCCTGCAGGTTTGCAGCAGGGCCCCGGTCTCTGGAAACAGCCCCCGTGCCTTCTGACCAGAGCAATCTCAGCCGCAGGGTGAGCATCTATGTGTGAATTTGAACACAGGGCTTCTCGCCCTCGCTTGCCTGGAAGTCGTGAGGGTTCCGTTACCATAAAGACCAGCTGCTCTTTCTCTGATAATCTCCAACGCAGTTGGTTCCCCTTTCACATAAACTGGGTTATTTGGTTACAACCCAGACTTTTTTGCACCAAGTGTTATTTTCACTTTGAAGTGGTGGCAAATATACCAAGGACAAGGCCTCCTAGAATTTTCAGGTATAAAACCAATCACAGGATCAAAGCTGCGGGGTGAACTCTTTCCCCAAAAGCTGGGAAACTATCTATGGACAGCTATCAGGCAACACGGGGGTATAGGTAGCTGCCAACATAGACATTCTGCTAATGGCCAGCTAATAACCACTCAGTCATTTGAAATCAAATTGACTTTCATCTTAAACCAGGTGTGGGGTTCCGGACCCGGAAGCACAAATCTTCCCCAGTTTCCACTCCATTTTCACTGGTGATTTACAAGAAGATACATACCAACCTGCTTCCTGCCAGGGCTTGGGTAACTGATGCACATTAGCTTAGGGCACATATGGGGACCAGGTAGGCAGGTGGCCAGAGCAGGACCTATGGGGTGGCAGGATGGGGCTTATCTGGGGCCTCAAAATGGATCTCTAAGTTAAAGTGTTAAAATTTCTTCCTAGTGAGCTCACTGTATGCAGTCACGGAGCTAGACTGACACTTTGAAAAGATAAAGAGTGGGTACACTGGCAGGACCGGCATGCCCGGCCACCTGGGTAGCTGAGGCAGGGAGATCACTTGAGCCCAGAAGTTTTGAGGCCAATCTGGGATACGCAGTGAGACCCTATCAAAAAAGAAAAAGAAAACCAAAGAAAGAGTTAGACACCACACTTTCATCATAAAATTAAGCTCATGTTGCATAAAAGAAACTACAAATCTTTAATTCAATGCTAGCATGATTGCATGGCATTGAATTTCTTTAAAAGCACCTATTTGCTCGACGTAAAAATGTACAGCGTGCCACAATGCTGGGCATTTTTTCATTCTGTATCAAACCAGGAGACTTAAAAATGGCAATGGGCAGAGCCACAGGAACCCACAGGAGACGTGTTCACTCCTGCTCAGGCCTGGGGAGGCAACGGTGTCCGGAGCACTGGCCCACAGCGGGAATCTCAAAGCTCCCTTCTCTTTTCTTCCAAGTGGAAAACAAGCTCATCTATGGAAAGATCAGATGGTGGACGTGACACCAAGAGCAACAGACCACAGAAACGAGCCGGCCTCCAGTCAGAGACACGTTGGAAGGAGACAGCCGTGTGCAGTCTTGCTCTTAGCAATGCAGGAATTACCCGGGCCTTTGACAAAGCCAAGACTGGCTTTTCCAGAGCAGCACCCGAGAGTATGGCCATCACTGTCCTGGCCTGTGAGCAAGTCCTAGGTGCAGGCAGTGAGGAGGGCACCAAGGCAGCCACGGTGACTGAGAGCCTCAGAGAAAGGTTTGTCACGCACCCACCCTGCCTTGCTTTGTCCAGCACAACAGGACACAGGAAATTCTGTCCAGGCCAGGCTTCCTCTTGACAAGTTCATTCCCTCTGACGGCTTTGTTGCATCTCTGCTTTCCCCTATCACAGTGTGCAGTGTGTGTGACCCCCGCCTAGCAGCAGAGAAAGCCTGCAGGTCAAGGAGCCTTTCTTGAGATCCTGAGCCTAGAACATAAGGCTGTGTGTACTTTCCTTACTGTATGCTGTGATTTTCTCCACAGTGTTAAGAAACTGCCCTGAAATACACTGCAAATTGCAGCAGGGGTGAATTTGAATTTGGATTTAGAAAGAAAATGCCTTTCCTAGACTTGGAATCTCCAAACAGTTCCTGAAGTCCCTCAGCACACACATCTCCATCTCCCAGGCCCCTGTTGGCGCTTGCCTTTTGACCCTGAACAGCCCTCCGGAGCGTCACACCAAGAGCCCTGGGCTCTCTGTCCCCAGCTAAGCTGCGGTGGCCCAGTGGCCTAGCACTGTAGGGAACGCCCTTGTAAGCCTCGCCCTGACTCCCCAGCTTCTGCCACTTTCTGAAGCAGTCCTGCAAGTCCTGTGGTGAGTGTCTTTAGGTGTAGTGTTGGTGCTGTTCTGATGTTCTGGATAAATGTGAATGTTGAATTTTCATAACCATTTTGACTTGGGGGAAGAGCCGGAAGTAGCTGCATCCAGTGAGTAAGGTAGAGGAGGACACACCGTCATGATTTTGTGATCCTGCCTTTCCACTGAAGACACTGGGCAGCAGCATTCGCTGTATTTCTGGTCACACCTCGTAAAGACACTCAGGAAAGAGGACTTTCAGAGCTGCTTCGGACAGTGGCGAGAGTGATGGGCTAAGTGTGTTTAAAGTGAGAGGGGGGATCTGAGGGGGTGGACGGCAACGTGTCTTTTGCGGTAGTAATTTTTTACAGTAAACATTTGCCATATTTTTCAATAATCATCCATCATCCTTTTGTATTATGCATTTTAGGTACAACTAAAGGAGCAGAGCTTAAAATCTCCAGACACAAAGTAATGACAAAGGGATGGAAACATTCGTTACCTTAATTTTATCAGTACATATTATAAACAGAAGTATTTCTGGGTTATTGCAGTATCATACAATAACTCAGAAATATGTACAATTACTATGTGGCAATACCTATTTAAAAATGTTTAATGAGATACAAATATTAACTACATGATTTGATCATTATCATTATGCATCAAATTATCAATGATAATAATTAATTTAATAGTTTTCTATAGATTAATATTCAGATTCACTTCTGTAACTGAACAGGACATATTCTGAATTCTTTGGAAGTTCCCCAAAATTTTCAAGGTTGATATCTCATGCAGACTTCCCAAGTTCCCTAACATTAGTAGAAGTATTTGCCTCCCAAGGTTACTCACGAGATAGACTGAAGGTGAAGAAATGAAAACTGTGGGGCATTTGATGGGCTTTTGCAGGACGATATTTCTCACGTGGCAAAGAGTCAAGAAGTCACCGGGACTCTCTGGTATTCCCAGAGTCTTGACAGAAACAGATCTTAGTAATACAGAAATCAAATACATGGGTTGGGGTTGGGGGAACCAAGTGTCTCAGCGCTGAAGGAAACAGGAAATCATGTCCTCAACCAGGTGGCCAAGGTTGAGGCGGTTACTCATGTTGACAGCCTTTCCCCTGAATAGGCTGTGATGAGGGGAAGGTCACCTCACCCCCCTCCACCCCCCCACCCTCCCCTGCCCTGGAGCCTTTGCCCTTACTGTCCTTGGCAGTAGCAGCTCCCTGGCGGCCCCCCTCCCCCGCGCGCGCTCCGCCTGCCCACCTGGCCTCAGGATGCCACCTTGTTACCCAGCCCCTACCACACCCTCCTTCCAGACCCTGCCTGCCCACCTGGCAGGCGCTTGGTTTTCCTTACTGGGGATTGAGCCCAGGGCTTCCCACTGGCCTACATCCCCAACCCTTTCTTTCCTTTTATTTTGCGACAGAATCTCCATAACTCACAAAGTTGCCCAAGCTGGGCTGCAACTTGGCACCTTTCTGCCTCAGTCACAGAGCGCTGGGATCCCAGCTGTGCCTCACCATAGCTGGCTTGGAGCCAGCCTTTTTGAAACTACATGCTGGCTTCCCCTTTGATGTTGTGAGCAGTGCCTTTAGGGCCTGCGCCCCACCCCACCTCCACCCCTAGCAAGCATTTTCCTGTCCACAAAACATCTCTCTCTCCCTTAAGATCTCAAAAAGATCAGCAGAGCTAAACTACAAAAGCACAGAGGAGACCACTGACACAGGGTGTGTCCTGAGCACGTGACAGGTGGAGGCCACCTTCCTGTCCTGCTCCATGGTGCCAGGGACCCCAGGGTGTCTGCCTTTCTGGCTTCTCCCACATCTTTAAATTCATCATGACCAGTATCCCCAGTGTGGGCAAAGCTTGCGTGACTCATGACTGCACTGACTGCTTCCCCCACCCTATCACCAGAGAGGATTTCCCAAGGTAAGCAGTGGGGATTGAAGGGCGATGATGCATTGAGATCCAGTCATGGGACAGCATGAAAAGAAGCGTTCAGAAAAAGCCCAGTGCAGCACTATTAGGAAGTGTGAGTGCTGTGATTTTCCTGTGGGGCGTGACCAACATGGTGTCTTTCAGAGCCAGCCATTTTAGACAGAGAAATGCAAGCAACATTTGCTGACCAATGACATACCACAGATCCTTGTTGGAAATAAATGCGATGACTTGACAAATGTCACTCAAGTGACTGCAGATTTGGGCACAAAAATTTGCTGACACATACTATGCTCTTGTTTGACCCCTGTGCTAAAATCCCCTGGAAAATGATCGTGTGGAAGCTCATAAACATCAGAGCCCTGTGCCACTAATGCTCAGTCAACCCCTCAATAATGAAATTGCCCTAAATCCTGAAGCAGTGCTTGCAGTGATGTGCTGGTGTAAAATGAGTCACTGTTAGGTTAGCTCATGCTGAATACAGAAAACATTTGAAGTATGACAGTGACCAGTTTTGAGATTGAATCTCAAAAGCACTGGTTTTCCTGGTACCAGCAGTTATCATTAGCATTTTTGTCTACTTGTTTCTGTGACGACAACAGGAAGTCATTGGTTTTCCCATGTGACTGGAAATGAAGCATAATAGGATGAACTTTCCATTGAACTCCCAGTGCCAGAGGTCCAAGAGTGAGTGGCTGACTGTCCCACCCTGTGCTCCTGGGATGAAGGACGAGATGTTTGTAAAGTACATCTGCAGATATGTACCACAGTTCTGGAGATGGATGAAGTGACTTTAAAAGGTGCTTTATTTTTTGATGCTGGTGTCTCCAAACAGTGCAAAACCAGTTGAAAGCGCGTGCGGAGTTGCAACGTGAGAGGAGCTGGTAAGCAGGGGTTCCTGGTATCTCTTGCTTCCCTGCTCCCCCAGTCAACTCAGTGACTGAGTGTTGCATAGCTCAGCTTCCATCTGGAGGTAGCTCTGCAGGCCACACTGTGATCCATGCAGGTCTACGTGCGTTTGTACAATGGTGCTGTAGTATCAGCTTCTCTGCGGTTGCAATAAAATATTCCTCATCACTAGGAAAACAGAGTTAGATGTTGAAGGATATTTTGTCTGTCCCTTAGTGATGAAAAGGATACTTCAACCTTTTTTTTTTTTTTTTTGCCCTAATTTCATTTTGAACTTAAGACCTTGCATGAGAAAAATAGGTGTAAGCATATGGAGCTACTTATATCAACGGGCACTTTCAACGCACAGTCACTGATTCAGATCATTTGCTGTTCTTGATAATTTTAGAGGAAATTAATCCAAAAGATGGTTGTATTTACAAGGTTTTCAGAAGGTGGAAAACCAACTAAACATGCAAATTAGTCTACTTTAGGAGTTTTGTTTAATCATTATGGTGGTCCTAAATGGATATATTAGTTATAAAAATGAACACATTTATTTAGTAAGCTAATGGAAAGTAATCATTACAATAAATAATTATTCAATTTCCAGTATTAAAGCTTTATTTACATTGAGGGGGATTATTCCATTTTTGGTAATTGTTAGGTCCACCTGCCTGAGAGACAGCACAATCATCATGGCCGTGGTTCAAAGCTGTGCTGTGATAATGCACACCTCCTCCTTCCCAGAAGCCCCTATGGCTTCTCCCTCCCAAAAGTCTGCCAAGCTCAGGAATGTAAAGGTTTACTCAATCCCCTGCACTCTCACAAAATAAATCAGCTCACCCCAGCCACCAGAGCCCTCCCCCATCAGAGGCTGTGTCAGGCAGAACCTGCCCTTTGTCTGCAGGGAGCACAGCTGTGGTGACTCCCTCTGTGCCCTCCCCGCTTATTAAGCTCTTTTCTTATCTACTTGCCTCCTCTCTTTAATACTCTGCAATGCTCTAGATTGAGTATAAATCACTCAATCAGTTGTGCGGTTGACTCCAGCGGTTGGAGGCTATGTGGCTCCTGGGGGGTCTGTCCCTTGGTCTGAGCCTCCCTCAGGCCTATGGACCTTTCCTCTCTGCTCTTCCTTCTCTCACTCTCTCTCTCTCTCTCTCTCTCTCTCCCTTTCTGGGACTAGGGAGTCCTCAGCCTTGCTGTTTCTAGCCAACATCCAGCACCAGCCTTCATTCATCTCATCAGGTCCAAGGTGAGCCTCCCCTCTGCTCTACTTGGGGTGCCTGTCAGAAATCATGGCCACATCAGAATATCCCCCTACTACTCTACGTCCCTCTGGGGACCTCTACGTCCTTTGGGACCCCACATGCCTCTCTGGTGACGACCAGACAGGTCATTGTTGGGACTATGCTACTCCTGACTGTGCCTCACTGGAGGGTGACGATTCTCACCTTCCTAATTGGAACACATGGGTAATAATCAATCATTACCCAGCAAAACCACTCCTCTGGGCTACACTGGTGCTAAAACTCTCAGGCCAAACAGGCTAACATTAAGAGATTTATGTAACTTATACTACTGAAACAGCAAGCGGGGTAAATACCTTTTGTCCAGCTGCGGGCTCGCGCTGACCTATTCCAAACCTACAAGGCCTCCCAAGTTCTTTTGACTTGCGTCACAGGTCCTCCTCCTTTACTGGCCTGCCACCGTGACTCTCCTTTCTTGTTCTCAGACCAGATAGATGAAATACCTCCACCCTCTATAGCCATAACCCACACGGAGCCCCCTCGCCCCCCTTCTTCCTCCTCCTCCTCCTCCTCATCTCACAGTTACTCTCAGAGGACTGCACCCCTGCGAGCTCCTCCTCTGTTTACCCTACTCTGCCCCCGGCTCTCTCTCCCCTGCCCACCATACTGGATCCTGCGGTCCTCTTAAACTCTCATTTCATTTCCCAAGCAGTACCAGACATCCAGACTAAATTCAAAACGTCAGACCTTGGTCCTCAATCCCCCCAGGGAGACCTCTTACATATGGCTTTCCATGTCTTCAGTGATAGACAATGACCTTAAAAAGGTTGGCCTTAAAAAGGCTGCATTCCAGGCTGAAACTAAGGCCAATTTATGGCCACAGCAGCTACAGTTGCAGTGAGCAGCGCTCTGGGCTTGAGATAAAACACAGACTGGAGAAAAAAAATCTAAAAACCCGAGGCCCCTCCCCACATCATGCTTCAAGTGTGGCAGAAAAACAATATTGGACCCGAGCCTGCCCTGACCTGCAGCCACGACTGTGAACTGGTCCCATCTGCAACCAAGAGGCCACTGGAGGTGCGACTGCCCTGTCCCCAGAAAGCGGGTAAGTCATCACCTTTCCGCCATCGCAGGAGGGGACACTGCCGCCTGGACTCATACCTGCTGATCTGCTCGGCATCGCTGCTGAGGAGGACTGATGGGCTGGGGGCCCAGCCTCACCCAGGCGTCTCAGCACCCTGAGTCTCTCTGGACATCTCAGGTAAAACCTTCTCTCTCCTTGTTGACATGTAGCCACCCATGATGTCCTTCCTGAGTTTTAAGACCGATGTTCCAGGTCTGCAGTCTCCGTTGTGGGAATTGACAGCCAAGGCACATGACCTCTGCAGACAAAACCTGCTCCCTGCAGATTCCAACCCTTTCCTTCCACACAGCTGAATTATTATCCCAACCTGTCCTGTACTTCTTTTTGATAAAAATTCTACTACTGCATAGATGTTCTCCAATTAACTCATACTTCCTTCCCACATATACATGATTCTTCTCTCTCTACTCCTACTTCTAGCCCCTACAAAACTTTGAGTTCTCTTACTCAGTTAAGCCCCTTTCAGCTTATGTACAGTAGACCGTTTGTCCTACAAAACTTGCCTTCACCTTCTAATCTTCTTCCCTCAGCTGACTACATTCTGGTTCTCTAGATCCTCCAACACCTTCTTCAACAATATGAAGATCTTTGCCTCCCTCAACCCTCCGAGGGACACACACCAGATTCTCCTTTCTCTCCAGGAGACTCAATCTATATTAAAATTCCTAAGCCCACAGGTTCAACTTCAACTCTTCAACCTAAGTAAAATGGAGCTCACCTGGTACACCTTGGGACTCCAACTGCAGTAAAGGTAGAGGGATTCCCATGCTGGTTTCACATCACCCAGATGAAGAGATACCATCTGCTGCCCGGGAATCTCGATCCCAAATACATGAAAGGGACTTTATGGACCTCACTTCCAATAGCTCCCACCCACCTCCGATTAACACAACACAAATGCTAATGCTTTGCTGCCCTACCTGGTTCTGGCCTATATACGGCTCTACACATCTCCTCTTCCTCACAGGTGCTCTAACACTCTACTCCAAAAAATACACCATCCTCCAAAGGCTTACAGTGATCACACTCTTCATATTAATAATCTTACTGTTTACATTCCTCAATTGCCTTAGTCAACATGATAGGCTTCCTCCTCTGCCTCAGTGTATTCCTTCACCTAACCCCACACAAAAAGGCCAACCTTCCTGTCCCTCAACAGAATAATTTTTGTCTGTGGACATAGAGCCAACACATGTCTTCCCTCCCTATAGCAGGGATCATACACAGTGGCTATAATAACACCACAGGCCACTTTACACACTCATTCACAAACCCTACACCAACATCTACAAGGTCTACCTCATCACACTGTCACACACAGAGTAGCCATAGCACCTTTTGTGCCTGGGATAAGTATACTTTCTGAAATCGGTCTGGGAGCAAGGAGATTAAAAAACCAGCCTCGCCTGCTACTATCAGATGTCACATGACTTAAAAACAGTGATAAAAATCAGGCTCCCAAAGTGTTAATTCACTCCAAGATCAAATAGACTCAATGGCCCCAGTAGTTCTCCAGCCAGGAAGGACACTCAGTATTCTCACAGCAGTATGTCGGGAGAAGAATGCTGCTACTTTGTCAACCAATCAGGTACAGTAAAAGAGCAGGTACAAAAACTCAAAAAATTAACAGCTGATATATGAGGGAGACAATATTTTCCAGAAGCCATCTGTTGGTCTTCATGGTGGGATTCCCTAGGGTCCTGGGCTCCCATTCTAATGCCCACTTATGGGTCCCCTAATTACCATGGTAATTTTTTTGTTTGTTGCTCCCTGTGCCTTTAGGCTCCTCTTGCAGTTTATCCAAGCCAGAATACAGGTGTTCACTACCAAAGAAATCCTACTACTGAGCAACATCACTACCTCACAAGCTCAGACGAAACGGATCCCTCAGTCCCATTCTCTTCTACCCTAGGCCCCAATGAAGCCCCGGATCAGCAGGAAGCAGCCGGAGAGACTCCACAGCGCACCCTAACACCAAAGAGATGGGCATGTTAGATCCACCTGCCTGAGAGACAGCACAATCATCACGGCAGTGGTTCAAAGCTGTGCTGTGATAATGCACACCTCCTCCTTCCCAGAAGCCCCTATGGCTTCTCCCTCCCAAAAGTCTGCCAAGCTCAGGAATGTAAAGGTTTACTCAATCCCCTGCACACTCACAAAATAAATCAGCTCACACCAGCCACTAGAGCCCTCCCCCATCAGAGGCTCTATCAGGCAGAACCTGCCCTTTGAATGCAGGGAGCGCAGCTGTGGTGACTCCCTCTGTGTCCTCCCCGCTTATTAAACTCTTTTCTTATCTAATTGCCTCCTCTCTTTCACATTCTGCGATGCTCTAGATTGAGTACAAATCACTTAATCAGTAATCATGTCAGACTTCAAACTGTTTTACCTGTCTCAAAATTAACTTTGATTTATAACTATTTTTATAGCAAGGTAATGGCAGCTGTATTAACTGTGATGAGTGTGATCTTTTTTTAAAGATGGTGATTGCTTTTTGAATTTTTTTTTAATGTTGGGAAAGAGTTTAAATATTTTTTCCAAACACAGTTATTTTCTTCACACTACATGGATTTTTTAAAAAGTAATTTAAAGTTTTCTTTTTGTAAGAAGTTAGTGACAAGTATCACTATAGTTCTAGAAAAGAACTTATTTTTTCACTTTAATAGTTATTAATTTTAAATATTTTTATCTCATTTGTAACAACTTACCATATTAATTTGTAGTATATATGCTTTTATTTTTTAAAGAAAGATAGTTGAATGGGGATAAAGCTTTTAGATAGATCCCAGAATATCTATAAAAACACTTTTCTGACCTTCGGTATCACTTCAAAAAATCGGGGCTATGTAACAACTATTAATTTTTAAGAAAAAATCACGTATTTTGTAAATCTGCACATTTAGCTATAACCTTTAATTGAAATATCAAAATTCTTTTAGGAAAAATGTTAACTTGAGAACAGCAAAGAAATCATCCCAGAATCTAATCTATTTAGCTATTAAGACAATGCTTTATTGAAAGTGTACTGCTAATATATGTTTCCTCATGAAATCTAAAGTTAAACTGCTTTGTTGTGGAGCAAAACATTTCCTCCAGAACTTTCAGTAAATTCTCTTTGCTTCCAAAAATAATAAAATAAAATAAAAGGGGAGGCTTGCTCCCAGGATAATTTAGAGGAAATTAATCCAATGAGCTGAGGTTTACCTGGCTCATAGGGCTGGAGGTCGGGGAGTCCAAGGTGCAGGGGTCCAGCAAGGGCCCCTGGGGGAAGGTAGGTCGGCAGGAGAGAGGGCGAGGGCAGCAGGAGGTCATATCCACAGCCTCGAGCCCTGCTTAGAATCAGCTCCAATCCATCAATGAGACAGGGGTGCTTCTCAAGGACCCAGGTCCCACTGCAGTGGCCCTGGGGCTTCAGTGTGGACACAGGCTTTGGGGCACACATTGAAATCATAGCAAGTTCATTACAGACACTGGGTGCTGGGCTGGGGAAAGGATTTGTGCTGTGATTTGGGGGTGTGGGGGGCCCGGGACGCTGTGACCCTCTCCAGAGGGGGCCTGCATGCTGTACTTAGGTCTCTAATCTTCTCTGTTCACCATGGATCTGTCCAGTGAAACAGGCCAAACTGCAGCATGGCAAAAGGCCCTTGGAGACCCCCAGTGGTACCAGTTTCAAATCTGATTCGTGAGTTCTCTGCTGCTCCAAGCGAGTGGGGTAGTCAAACCCTTGGTAGCAGCCGATGGAGCAGAACCAAGCATGTGGCATAATAAAAACACAGTTGGTCTTTGTCTCTGGCTCCTGGCACCCCACTCCAAAAAGCCCTGGAGTTTCCTACAGTGATCAGAGAGCACTTGCTTATCTAGAAAAAGCTCCCTCTGGAACACACCTGTGCTTTTGCTTAAGAGGTGACTCACGTGGGCCCCTCAGTGGTGGGGGGCAAGGTGGGAATGCCAGGAAAACCAGAGTCATGACAGAGGTGGGAGACTTTCAGTCAACCCTGACACCCCCCCCCAGGGGGGCAAGGAAATGAGCTCTTGGCCAATGAGCTAATCAATAGCATGAACACAATGCCAAATCTTCAACAAGTTCTGGGAAGTCCCAAAGGATGATGGGACAGCACTTGTAGTGCAAAAATAGCGGCTGGCTTTGTGCATATATCTCATGATGCTTCACTTTATGACAAGTCTAAGTGTTCTGGTGAGCTGAGCTGGGGAAGCCTGTAGAGAAAAACAGAAACAAAAAACCAAGAGCAGACTGGTGGTTTCAAAGTTCCTTTCTTTGTGAGGTGGGGATAGGAGACAGAACGATAGAGAACTGACTGACTGGTCACTATCAGGCTCTTTCAGGCTATTTTTTTACACACAATGAAGTGGGAGGGTTATTTTTATGCAGATTAAAACTGGACTGTGGGAAATCCGCTTATTCTCTCTCTTCTGATTTCTTAGAAGGTCAGATAGCAGCTGAATTTTGGCTTGGTGTTGTGGGATTCTAGCGTGAATGGCTGATTTGGTTTTGACATTGGTCTGTGGGGTGCACGGTCAGAGCACAGGCTACAGGAGAAACAGGCTGAAGATAGACTGTTAGGACACAGAAGGAGATGCATCCTTTGCTCCACTTTGCCTGTGAAGGAAACGTCGGAAGAGGCAGAGAAAGAGGCAGGGGAAGTTGCCTGTGGGGCCCTCCTGGTGGATGTCAAGGTCGAGCCTTGGGTGAGAAGTAGGAGCCTGGCCTTGGGATCAGGTCTGAGCTGTCCTTGCCGAGAGCCCTGCCACTGGTCACTGGGCTCATATCCTGCTCACCACAAAGCAGCTCTGCCAAACCACAAAGGTCACCACAGCAAACGGCCACAGAGGGTCAGCCCAGCTACTGCCTGCTCAGCCTCAGGATGATGTCACCTTTGTTATTAGTCACTGTAGCCAAGGACGATAGAGTTAAACTATCTGAGGGACTCCTTCTCAGCTCTTGTCTTTTAAAAACATCTCTTGGCCTCAACCTCTTTGAGTTTGCTCATAGCTACTAGGGCCTGGGTCTTCACACTGCAGTGTTCTGCTGTTCCCAAATAAAAGTCATGGTTGGGCCTGGGGATGTGGCTCAGAGACAGAGCACTTCTTAGCCTGCACAAGGCCCTGGGTTCAGTCCCCAGTGCTCCCTCCACAATCGTGACTCATGCAAGATCGTCTTTGATTGTTATTTAGGTTGGCATTTTGGACACTTCCTCCAAATTCTTGTGTGGGATGATGTAGGTCTCTGTGACATTTAACCTCGGTCATCAACTTGAGTGACTTAAGAGATTCCTGGGAGATTTGTAAAGTACACACTCTATGAGTCAGGGGAAGAGAATTTGAAGACTGTATCTGGTTCTTCCTTGCAGCTCTTCTCCTGCTTTCTGATTTCTGGATGCCAGGAGTTGAGCAGTTTTTCTCTGCCATGACGTTCCTGCTTTAGAGCCAGCCAGAGTGTGTGCAGTGAGACCCTGCTCCACCCTGATGGGGTGAGGATGTTAGGGTTCTATTACTGCCAAGACTTTCAGAGCCATACTGGTGAATATGGAGCTGTGTCAAATAAAATCTTAGAATCTACCTATCTAGCTATACATATATATATATGTATATATATATATATACATATATATATATGTATATATATATATATATTTTTTTTTTGCACATGACCCATGACTAAAATAGGTTTCCCACTTTTGGTGTTTGCAAAATTGATTTTCTTTTTAAATCTAAATTTAAGACCCCTCTCTTCTCTTTAGTCCCTTTCTTTCTATTGGTTTGGGGTGATATGTCGGCTATGGAGCTCACTTGAGTGTTGATTCTGCCATCAGAGGTCGGTGCTGTTCACAAATGTATTCTTCGCACCTTCTCTGTCTCCATCACGGTGATGAGAAGGGGTCCTAGTCACTTTCCTATCACTGGACAAAATGCCTTAAGCATCTGTTGTGTGCCTCGTGCCCTTCTGGGTCCTGGGGTGTGGGGGTGGATTACTGGGTCAAAGCCCCCTCCTCCTGATGTGTGAGGGTGATAATTAATTTCTGATGATAGTAAGTGCCTGCCTTGCAAACACAGGGTCATGAGTTTGATCCCCAGCACAAAAAAAAAAAAAAAAAAAATTCTGATGATGACCTTGCTGCAGAACAAACAGGAAGCAAGTTGGGCTGAGAAGGACACAGGAAGGAGGGACAGTGAGCCAGAGTGTCAAGGTGGTGAGCACTGACATGAAGTACGCAAAACACCCAAAGGCCATGGTGAGTGGGAGAAGGAGGCAGAGTCACTGGAACATTGCAGCTCTTTGCATGGACATTTTCAGGATAAAATTAGTGATACAATTTTAGCTGCCTACTCAGGGAAGTGAGTTTGAATGAGTAGGAAAGAAAATGCCTGGAAAGGTCTGGCGTTCTGACATCACAGCCGGAGGGCTGGTGCTCTGCCTGCAGTGTGGAACGCCTGCCCCCTGGTGGACGGCATGTGTCCCAGCTGACCTGGTGTTGCCGAGCCGGCAGGGACTAAATAGGACAAGTAGAAGAAACCCAAGACAGAGAGAGCGACAGGGGCGAGACAGAGACAGAGACAGACTGAGAGAGACAGATAGACAGACAGAGAGACAGAGAGACAGACAGAGAGAGAGAGAGATCACCAGGTCTGCTGCTGTGACGTTGATCCCCTATGCCCCCCGCCATAAGAATGGGCAGGCGGTTGTGGACCTGCCCAGGTGTGTCTTGTTACCTACAGGTAGCGCTTTGGGTCCCAAATTATTCATCCGAGGAAGTTCTGCTTCTCCCAAATCCTCGGACTACTGCTACAAAAAAAGGCTTATCTGCAGAGTGACTATGTTTTCCTGTTGTTTTAACTTGTTAAAAACACATAAGTCAAAATAGGTTTAAAGGGCTGGGGTACCTGAGGCCTGGGTTCCATCCCAGCACTGCCAAAAAGAAAAAAAAAAAAAAAAAAAAAACTTTAGTAATTAGGCAAATATCAAACTATTTTCATATTTTCCTTCACCTAAATATAGGCCAGGGCATATAAAAACTACTTACTTACTTATTGTCTGTTTTGAGACAGGGTCTTGCTGTGCAGTTCAGGCTGGTCTTGGGTTTACAGTGATCTTCCTGCCTCAGTCTCCTGACTGCTGAGATTACAGGCATGTAAAAACTACTTTTTCAGTTTTTAGTTTTTGTTTCTGTTTTGAGACAGAGTCTCACGGTGTGGTTCAGGCTGGCCTTGAACTCACGGTGTAGCTCAACCTGGTCTTGAGCTCATGGCAGTGGATCCTCCTGCTTCAGCCTCCCGAGTGCTGGGATTACAGTCATGCACCTCCACACTCAGTGTTTTCCAATTTACAGCATTTCTAGTTGCTGAACTTCTGGACTTTGTAAATGTTGTTTATATTTTGCTCGATTGATTATCTAAAATGAAACATTAGCTAGATAGTGCAATCAAAAAATTTATTTACTTAAAAAATCATCTTGTGCTGAGATTCATAATCCCACTAAGCTTCTGATGGATTAACTGTGTCAAAATTCACTTAATAACACTTCCTCAAGGTGACTGGGAAAACTCCTTTGAACTTGCTTTGGAAGAGAGGGCTCTGAGTAGCCAGCTTGTGTGGGAGCTGTCACGCTCAGGAGCTAAGGGGTGGAAGGAAAACTTAGAAATTCAGCTGCACCTTCACTGGATGGGTTCAGTTACCTGTGGCCTGACAATGTTAAATGGGAAATTTCAGGACTGAGCAAGTCATCTCAGTAGCAAACTACACACCTTTCTGAGCACTGTGTGGCCTCCCTATTCCACACTGTCCCTCCCTGTCCTGCCAGGATGTCACTCCCCCTGTTCATGTCACCTGAGCCTTGTCCAGTGTGGACTGCCACTGTCTGGAGCACCATGAGATGTGAAGTGGCCTTGGGCAGAGGCTGGGGAGCATGGAGGAACGTGCTGGGAGAAGCCGAGGTTGCATGAGCAGAGGGAGGGGCCGGTGAGAGCTCAGGACCCAGGAGAGCCATGAAGACCCCTGGGACTCCTGGAGGTTAAACATGTGGCTGTGATCCCTCGTAGGCCCCGGACCTATGAGGTCATCATAGAATGGCAGAGGAGGGCGATAAATGAAAGACAGAGCTTGTAATCAAAAGGGAGGCAAAACAGGAGATCCGGCAACAGATTCTTGCAAGACACGGAGATGTGGCCAGCACTGACATTGACAGTGTGATCAGTGTAAGCAGAAGATAGCCAGATGCTATTAAGACAGCGGAAGAATGACTCCAAGGGCATCTCAGAGACCATCAGCGCTGCCCTCCTGCTGCACACCTTGTGGACAGGGGAGTTTCCATGGAGCCACTACCCAGGGTTCCCAGGGGCCACGGGACATTGCCTCTCATGCCTGAGCCCTGGCACAGCACCCCCTGGCTCAGTCACCTGATAAACCTTAATGGCCCTATGTGATGCCAATACCGTAGGTGAGCAGAGGCATGGACTATAGGGCATGGCTGATCTCACTTGGATTTCAAAGGATGCCTTGGCCAGCCATGGGCCTGGGCAGAGATGGGGTCACCAGGGCGGTGCCCAGTGAAGCCATGGGACTGGGACCACTGCAGAGCACTTACTAGGATGAGGCACACTGATGCTGGGGGGGTGCACCCCCAAGGTCCCACACACAATGTTAGCTTGGGAAACTGGAGGCCTGGGATGCTCCATCAGAGATGCTGCATCAGCTGTGTGAGGCAGTGAGGGGTGAGGTCCCCTGGAGCCTTGGATACCCAGGCCCTGGGCCAGAGCATCAGGAAGGCAGACGTGAGCCACAGATGATTCTGCAGCACAAGGCTAGATGTGGTTTGTGACGCCGGGGTTGGGGCTTTGGTGGCGCGCCTTACTCCTTGGCTCCTGCCTGAGCTCTGGTCTGCAGCGGGAGATCTGCTCTGAGCCTCTCCCACCGTTTGACGTTGGAGCACAGAACACAGCAGGTGTTCTCAGGTTCACAGAGGCAGTGGATGCGGTAACTGTAATAGTTACACCGCGTGTCCCGACTGTAACAATTATAATAAATGGTTACTCCAGTAACCACGGCATGTGCCCTTTATTTAGCAAGGCATAGGGAAAAGGGCCTTGTCAGAGATCCGCAGAAAGACAACTGAGGAGGACCCGACGCCCTAAAGAGGGCGCTGTGCAGCGTCCTTGCAAACCTCTGCTTCTCTTCACCAATCAGAAGTCTCGGGAAAGGACCACCGCCCTGCGCTGCCCCGCGCTGCCCCGCGGGGCTCGGCCCTACTGCCCTGCTGCGGGCCCTCCTGCCCTGCTGCCCCGCGGGGCCCGGCCCTGCTACCCTGCTGCGGGCCCTCCTGCCCTGCTGCCCCGCGGGGCCCGGCCCTGCTACCCTGCTGCGGGCCCTCCTGCCCTGCTGCCCCGCGGGGCCCTGGCCCTGCTACCCTGCTGCCCCGCGGGGCCCGGCCCTGGGCCACTCCCTCCCCTACTGACCTATAAAGCTGCGCACCCAGCCTCTCCCCAGTCTTGAGCCTAGCAGAGCCCCCAGTCTTGAACCTAGCAGAGCCCTAGCGCGGAGCACCGGGTAAGCGCCGGGGGCGCCGCGGGGAGGACTCCGGCCCGGCCCGGCCTGGCTTCCCAGGGCGCAGCCAACACGGGTCCCTAAGGCTGTGGCGCAGCTGGCTGGAGGCGGAGGTCGGGGCGCTTTTCTCTCTCCCGGGCCCGGTCGCCCCTCCCCCGGGTCGCTCTTTGGGCCACCGCGCCATCCTTTGTGGCGCTCAGCCCGGCAGCGCGCGGTCGGGTTTCCCGCTTGCCCGTATTGCGCTTGAGGGGAAATTAAGGCTCTGGGAACAGAGATACAGGTGGGGCCTTGGTGGCCAGCTGCAGACACCAGCTGTCTGTGCGAGGCACAGAGGACACCTGGGCCTGCCTCCCTACCTGGCACCCGAGGCAGTGGGCCATCACCCCTGACGCTTCAGCAGCCTCTGCTGAATCCCCAAAAGGAAAACAGCTGTGTAGACTCCAGTTTACCCGTGCTGGAGTTTATCTGACGGCACAGTGGCTCGCCAGGATTTTCTGGTACCGTGGGTTGCTCTGATTTGCTAGTAGAAGTGCAGGGATTCGCGTAAACATAGATAGGCAAGAAATCCCTTGCTTAAATGAATGAGGGCCTGGACCAAAGGGACAGAGCCGAGTTTGCTTCCAAATTTAGGGGGTTTGGGGGCCTTGCCAAGGCGGCCAGCAGGTCTGGCCCCACCTTTGTGGAGGGAGCGTCTTCTTGCCCTCTTGGAGAAGAGGGGATGAAGTGCAGGTTCCAGGGTGTGTCTAGGGGGTTGGCACTGATGGAGGAAGATGCAGGGAAAGCCGGGCTGCTGCCCGATTCGGGGGCACTGGCAGGAAGTCACCCGGGCCTCTGTGCTGTGTGTGTAGCAGCCTTCACCATGGAGCAGCTGAGCACAGCGAACACCGCTTTCGCCTTGGACATCTTCCGCCTCCTGTGCAGTAACAGCCACACGGCGAACATCTTCATCTCGCCCTACAGCATCTCTTCGGCCATGGGCATGCTCTTTCTGGGGACCCGAGGCGACACCGCAACACAGCTCTCCAAGGTCAATAGAAGTGGCCCCTCCTTACCTGCTCCCCGCCAAGGTGCAGCTGCAGCCGGCACCTTTGAGCTCTTGCACTGTGCTTTGCCAATGCTGTTGAATTGTGCCCAGCCGCTCTCCATGGGCGAGCAGAGGCTGAGAAAAGCCCGCAAATGGTCCCCTTGCCTACAGGCTCATGGTGGTGGTTGGGTCTTTCTTGAGCACCTCCTATGTGCCAGGCACTGGTTTTAGCTGAGGGTACAGCAGTGAACCAAGCTGGCAGGATCTCCACAGGTGCTGCTTCTGTCCCAGGGAGTCTGTGACAGCCCCCTCTGAGCCTCCACCTGCCCCTGAACTGCTGTTTCTAGGTTTTGCTTTGTGCATGGTGGCTGGCTGCTCCTCACACATGATGTCTGATTTGTAGCATCACCTGTGAGCATGAGGGTAGGTGACATGGGGAAGGCTCCACAGCGGAGCAGGTAGTGGTGCTGGTGACCGTGGGTTTGGTATCCCAGGCAGGATGCTGTGGCTGCCCTCAGCATGGCCAGGAGGGCTGTGGGCCTGCGGGAGTTCCCTGCAAGGTGAGCGGGAGAAAGAGAGCAGGAGGCCTTGAGCTTGGGAGCAGGACTGAGTCCTGGACAGGGTGGAGGCTCACCCTTTCAGGAGTGGAGGAAGACGTAGCCGGGCTGTCTTGTCTTCCTCGGTGGGCACATTGGGCACGTCAGTATCTGATAGTCTCTGATCCCCAGAAGGGAACAGCAGCTTGCTCTGGAGGCCTAGGAAGGAGGGCAGCAGCGGAGTTTCCCAACACTCCTGCCACGCTTGTCGCCGCACCTGCTCCCCAGGAAGGTGCACCCCTGAACTCTGGTTCTTGAGCTGCAGAGCGCTGTGCTCAGCATGCAGCTGCGAAATCGTGGATGGTTTTGCCAAAATCCACTTGTTTTTAACCACAGATGCTGTTAGCTGCTTCTTGCAGGGTTATAGCAACTCCTATTTTGAGGGGTTCTGGGAGTTTATAATTTCAAAAAGATATTTAAGGGCTTTTTTTCCCCTCCCACCTTCATTAACACACAGAGGGATCCCAGTGACAAGCAAACATTCCATGTCCCTAAAGGATGTGGACTTTGGACCCTGGGTGGTTTTGTTTTCTGTGTCTCCAAATCAGCCCAGCCTAAGCCCAGCCCAAGCCGCAGGAAACTGGGAAGGGTCTCTTGACTTGTAGCTGACACACAGGGGATTCAGCTTCTGCCAGAATGCTCAGCTCAAAGGCATGATTTTAAATAGCGGGTGAGGGATGCTTGAAAGGGAACCAAAGGAACCCACAGTCTATAATACCTCCATGGTCCAGCATCGGGGATGAGTCTTATTTTTTATTATTTATTTATGGGAAATTTCAATAAAATTATATATGATACAGAATATAAATACATGAGAAGAAAGCAGACATATAATTATGGTTCTGCAAATGAGAGTGGTTAATATGTCCAGTCACATTTTTGAAACTATAATTATTACTAAAAGTGTGGCAAGATGCAGTTCCTGATGTTACAACTAATACAGCTCATCAAGCCATAAATTCTGGTTCCCTAATATTTCTTCTCCAATGATAAATTAATATAACCCTGAGATAGAGAATCAAGAACCAGAAATAAAAACACGGTAATTTAATTTGGTGGTAGCAAATACCAAGGAATTTCTTTATAATTTCAAAATGTTTGCAGAAAGAAGTGTTTCCTTTATTTTAGGCTCTTCACTTTGAAAGGGTGGAGGACGTTCATTCAAGTTTTCAGAGCGTGAATGCAAAACTGAATAAACCCGGAGTCTCCTATGTTCTGAAAATCGCCAACAGATTATATGGAGAGAAAACCTATGATTTCCTCCCAGTAAGTACTTTGCACTTCATAATATAAACTCTGCTAGATAGTGTGGACTATTTTCCAGCACAGTGAAGTCCTAGAAGTCAACTTCAGTATTTATTAACATTCACAAAAGCATACACAATGAGGCGTATGGCAGGCAGTGTGTCCATTGATCAGTGGGGTGGTTTTGTTTCTAGTCTTTACAGTAAAAAGATGTCTTACCAGTAGATACCTGTGTGTATTATTTGTTGTTCCTTTACCCCCCTAGGGTGGTCAGGACTTGTGCACGCTAGGTAGGTGCCCTGCTACTGAGCTACCTCCTAGTTTGAGAGGGTTTCACCAAGTTGCCCAGGCTGGATTTGAACTTGCCATCCTCTTGCCTCTGCTTCCTGATAGCTGGGATTACAGTCATGTGCCCACAATGCTGAAGGTTCTAGGAAAGCCAGAGTGAATCATGTGATGTACCTCCAAGTACAATCAGCATCTGCTTTCTTCTGAAAATGTTAGTCCACTGTTCAAAAAGAACTTTATATATAAACACACAAAGTATAAAAGTTAAACATACCATGACTGAACTGTACTCCTAAAAATAGTCCAGATAGTAGATTTAATGTTATATGTTTTTGATCATAGTTTTAAATAAAAGTAAAGATTAGAATTTTTGTGTTATACTTGCATGAAACCTTTCGGGACAATTTCTGTTACTTTTCAGGGTTTTGTTACTCTGGACACTACTGTAGGAGTAGGAGTTGCTTGTGACACTTGTTTTTTTTTTTTTTTTTTAAATAGGAGTTCTTGGCGTTGACTAAGAAAATGTATGATGCTGAAATGGTCAGTGTGGATTTTAAGAGTGACACTGAGCGCACAAGAGAAATAATAAACAAATGGGTCAAAGAGCAGACAAACGGTGAGAGGCTGGGCAGCTGGAGCCTGCACCGGTCAGTTTTCTAGGACTGTAATGCACCCCAGAGATCATCAGTTTCCAGAGTGAAAAACCCTATTTTGACTCCTGTCTTGGTCACTTGGCCTTGTTGATGTGGGACTGTGGGAGCACAGGGCATCGTAGTGAAAGGACACGGCAGAGCAGGGAGGCCTTTCTGTCACAGTCAGGCATGGAGAGGGGAAGAGACACATCCCACAGACCCCTTCAGGGTCACGTACCAAGGGGCCTAGATACTTCTTACCATGCCACATGGCGCTCTCTCTCTCTCTCTCTCTCTCTGTCTTTTTGAGACAGGGTCTCGCTATGCAGTTGAAGCTGAACTTGAGCTCATTTTGTAGCCCAGGCTGGTCTCGAACTCCCAAAGATCCTCCTGCCTTGAGAGTGCTGGGATTATAGGCATGTGCCACCATGCCTGGCACCAGGCCATTTCTTACGAGGTCTTCCTCTTCCCACTAGTGACATGGGTGTGGGCCAATCTGTGGGCCTCTGGGGCATAAGCACCCAAACCGTGGCAGAAACATTAGGCCCGGGTTCTTCCCCTCTGTCCTCTTGCACTCACATCCTGTGCCCCCTCCCCCTGCCTCCCACTCTCTGACCCCTGCACATTTACCCTCAGATGCTGTCACCTCTGTGAACCCTGCCCCTCCGTGGGAGGGGAACACACACCTTACCCTTCTTCCTCTAGATTCTGCCGAAGTACACTTGAAGGTTTGAACCAAAACTAAATGCAGAATAAAAGGGACACAAATGGCTGCTTCCAACATGGAATTCACAGGATACATGAAACTGGGATTCACTGACTGCTCCAGTCATAGGCTCTGAAACACCTCGTCCAGTATAGCCAGAGGGACAGGTGGAACTGACTCTCTGCAAGGAGCAGTTTATCTACCTAGTTTCTCTGGCTGCTCACGTAGTTGCCGTGTGAGTTGAGCCCTACAGATAGCACCTGCCCTGCCTTGTAGGAACTGTCCTGGGCAGCGTGTATAGCTACGGGGGGAGCCTTTGGAGTAGTAAATGACTGTGCTGCCTTTCTGTTATCTGTTAAAGTCAGTTTTGTAGTTATTTTGCATTTCCTGAATGGATTCAAAGAAGTGACTTATAAGTAACTCAAATCAGTTTTTTAAAGCAATTTTTTTCCTTGTAAAAAAATGACTGTCTTAGTTACTTTTCTCATTGCCGAAACAAAATACCAAACACCCAAAGTCCAAGGAAAAAAATTTATTTCAGCTCACAGTTTGTAAATGTTTCAGTCTGTAATCATCTCACTCCAAGGCAGGGTAACATGGCAGAGAGGCACTGCAGAAATGGTTCATGGCAGGCAGAAGACAGGAAAAGCAACCAAGCAACAATAACAGCTTCTTTCTGTCCCTTTACTTTCTAGGTAGGCTACTTGGCTTAGGGTGGGTGCCAAACCAATCAGTGGACTAATTTAGCAACCACACACCCTCTGTCCCAGCTTCTCACACTCTAGCCCCAGCCACCTCTGAAAAAGCCCCACCTTTGATTGCATGAGGCGTTAGGGCACATCTGGGCATAAACCATAACAATGACCATTCACAAAATAATGTTCATTGTTTTTACACGATCTAGGGAAGGAGAATTCTTCTGTTTTTAGCCTTTGAGCATATTTGGTTGTTTTCATGGCTTTTCTCTTTCTTTTATAGTGTTAGGGATGGAACCCAGGGGCTTCTGTATGCTAGGCAATTGTTCTACCACTGAGCTACACTCCCAAAGTCCACAGTGGCTTGTTTTAAAGTGTTATTGCCTTGTGGGAAGTTTATATTCATCCTTGTCTGCCTCACAAATTCACTTATACAAGGGAGAATCATCCCAGTTAGGCTTTCCTAATACAACACAGTCAAAGTGTACATTCGAATCACATTCCATGCTATGGAATCATCTGGAATTCCAACATAGAGCTTTGAAAAAGTGCACTTTATCTTTTCAGGGAAAATTCCAGAACTGCTGGCTCCGGGTGTCATTGATGACACCAGTAAACTTGTGCTGGTGAACGCCATCTATTTCAAGGGAATGTGGCAGAATAAATTCATGAAAAATGACACAACCAATGTGCTATTCAAAATGAATAAGGTAAGGTGATGTAACTGCCCAAAAGTATTCATCCTCCTCCCCTCTGCTCCCTCATCCTCTTTCCTTTTTTCTCATTCTTTTCTCCCTTTTCTCTTTCTTCATATTTCCCTCTTCCTCTCTTCCCTTTTTCTTCCTCTTTTCTCTTCTTTACCTTTTTCTCCTCTTCCTCCTCCTCCTCTTCTTCCTTCTTATGCTGGGGAACCCATGGCTTCCCCCATGCTAAACATAGGATGTACCACTGAGTTGCACTCAAAATTATTCTTTGCTCTAAAAGAATGTGAAAGAATCATGTAAGTGATTTTTAAAAATCTTTTCAGAAAGACACAAAAACAGTGAAGATGATGTCTCAGAAGGCAGAGCTTCCATATGGCTATATCAAGGACCTTGGGCTCCGGCTGGTGGAGTTGCCTTATGCAAGTGGGGAATTCAGCATGGTTATTCTGCTGCCAGATGAGATCAGTGATGATAGCACAGGTCTGGAGAAGGTACTGGCACCCCAGATTTGTGATCTGGGTTTCCTTTTATTTTTCCTGTATGCTACTGCTGCTGCTGCTAAGGATGATGATAATGATGATGATGATGATGATGATGATGATTATCCTTATCATTATTCAGCGGTGGTACAGATCAAACCCAGGGCTGTGTGTATGCCCAGCAAGTGCTCTACCCCTGAGCTTCACCTTTAGCTCAGAGGCCCTATATTTACATTTTCAAAATGCAGTTCCAATGTATAATCAGGATGAGGAACATTTGAAGATTTAAATGAAATGTAACATTGGATAGAAGCAGCTCATGGAAAATCTTTTGAATTAACTTTAAAGGAAAGTGTGATACAACAAGGATTGCTTTATGGAGGTAAAAGATTTATAAATCCAAATAATGTTGTTCTACAGCCTCACTTACTATTTCACTGTTCATCCTTACCACAGTTCATATGAGTTGTGAATTAAATTTCCATTAAAAGACTCATGTACCAAGTCAGCATCAAAGTTGGGCCTATTTACTAATATAAGTTTTACATGTTGTTTCCATTATGTGTACTTTAAAGACTAGGGTATCTTGTGTCAGAGTTAAACCTAGGCAAAATTGTGACGATCACAGTTCTCTTTAGGGATCCTTCCCTGTGATGTGGTTTCACTCTCTCCTTCCCAGTGGAACTTTCTCTCAGGAAGGGGTTTAATGTTAGTCATTTGCATGTAAACATTTATTAACATCAATATGTTCCTTCTTCCACTTGTACTTGTATATTAGTCTTTTCTCTCACCACAAGTGAAACTCTCTAGTTTCATGTAAGGAGGTATTAACTCAGCAGGACAATGAAATGATGGTTGCGTTCTGGTCCAAAAGTAACAATAGTTATGATAATGATAGTATCTGATATTTATGTAACACATCATATGCCAAGCGTATTGTATATATCAATTCATCTAATACTCAAGCAGTGCTAAATAAGGCAGGTTCAATTATTTTCTCACTTTGAGGAACTAAGTCCAGTACATATCTGCCATTTACAGTTTTACTAAGGAGCTAAAGTGATGAGAGTTTGCCTTAGCTGCAATGAGATTAAGAGTTACTGGGTTTCAGGACAAACAGAAGCCTTTGTAATTTCCCTTCACACCACTCAACCAATTAGGGGAGGGGAAGCTGGCACGGCCTAGTGCAGTATCCAGTATGGTAGGGACTTAGTCCAGAACACCTGGAGGACTAAGGGTGAGTGGACACATGAATACACAGCAGGGTGAGGATGGATGAATGGGTTGAGGGTGGGGGACATGGACAAGTAGGTGGATCACTGGGTGGACAAATGATAGACCTCATGTCCAAAGTCCCTGAACTTGATGGCGTGGAACACAGCTCTGTCCTAGTTTATCAATCACCAGATGGGAATGAAACCCTCCAAGTGGAATCTTTTTTGCCACAAAACATGAAGGAAAACTAATAGTAATGATTATTGTGAGCCCACACATTTAAAGAGTGCTTTATTGTTTTTCTGACGTAACATTGATTTCACTTATTTTTGCCTCATCTTAATTCTAGATTGAGAAACAACTGACTGTGGAAAAACTGTGTCAGTGGATCAAGAATCTGGAGACCACTGAGGTCAAAATCCAGTTGCCCAGGTTCAAAGTGGAGGAAAGCTACAATCTTAACGACAGTCTCTCCCACCTTGGGGTGTGGGATCTCTTTAATAGCGGCAAGTCAGATCTGTCTGGTATGTCAGGAACCAGAGATCTTTTTGTATCAAAATTTATCCACAAGACCTTTGTAGAAGTGAATGAAGAGGGGACAGAGGCAGTGGCCGCCACATCAGGCATGGTAGCCTTTGACATGTGGATAAGGGAGGTGAATTTCATTGTGGACCACCCTTTCATTTTCCTTATTAGGGACAGGACCATAGATCTACCCCTGTTCCTCGGCAGGATAATTTCCCCTTAGAACAAAGAGACCCTGGAAAGACAGGGCCAATCTTAGAGCTTTGGTCCCTGAGCCATTCACAGAGGCAGTGCCCATCTATCTAGACCGGTGAAACCAACCAGAAACAAATCTTTAATTTCCTTTGTAAGTTCCTCTCTGTTGGCTTTTTACAGACATGTATTTTGGCATAGACACCGACTTTTCCTTTTTCATGCTGAAAAGAGGAAAAGTACCCCACTGGTTGCTTTTGAAATGCATCAAGCTTTTAAAAAAGAAAAACAAAAATCAGAGGTACAGTTTCTTGACAGTGCTGTCATGAGATACTCTGAGCATGCGATACTCTCCCGATAGCTGTGGCAAAAGCGTGACATTTCCCAAATCAAATTGTCCTTTCATCTGGAATTAGAAAAAGCCAAAAAGAAGAGGTGACATCCATCTTACATAAGAAAAGTAAGGATGCACCATTCAAATAAATGGACTCAGAGTGACAATTTCTAAGTAGTTTCCTTCATGGCAGTGACACGGAACGTGCCATTTATCGTAGGGCTAGAATTTCAGAAGCCACTCTGGTTCTGGAAGGGAGAATTAAAAAGAGATATGCAGGCAACACAGAGGCAAGCACTCCAGTCAAGGGTGACGAAGACAACTTACTGTACCCTGTGCTGTGGTCCACTGTTGCACAGGACAAGTTGTCAGTTACAGCCCTCTCATATCTCTGTGGTGCACCACGGAACCACCGGGTTACAGCCCGCACCCCTGGCTGCCCTGCCTTAGCTGTACTGTGTATGTACCTTCCGTGAGGTCATGGAGTCAGGGAGTGGGGGTCTGTGATCCGAGCTGTAAAGGACTACAGAGAGAACAGCAAGCGGCAAAAGCTGCCGAGCCAACAGGCAGTGCTGAGTTCTCGCTGTGAGTTGACAAAGGCTGATTTGCACCCTTCTGGCTGTTGTGGAGAGGGATCCCTTGTGCAGTGGTGTGGAGGGAGCTGGGCGGGGACTTGTGTATTAATAGGAACTCTTGTCACATGGGCTTCTTTGAATGGGGCTAAAGTGCTGAATTTCCTGGCTTCCACAAGGCTGGTGAGCATCGCGATCTAATAAAGCTGCCCTGGATTCTGTAAGCCAGACTGGCCTGGGTCCTCTTCTTTTTTCTCTGATCACGGACAAGCCACAGCCACACCAGGACAGCCTGACAGCCCTGGTGGTCATGAAGGACACCACATATTAAAACAAAACTGTAGAGCTGGATGAGGTGGCTCAGACTTGCAATCCTATCACTCAGGAGGCCGAGGCAGGAGGATGACCACAAGTTGGAGGCCAGCTCGGGCTAATAGTAATTCAGTGCCAGCCTGAACTACAGAGCAAGATACTGGCTCCAAAAACAAATGGAAAACAAGCCCCCCCCCAACTTTAGCTTGCAAGCTTTCCTTTCCACTTTTGTTATCTCCCACTGCCAAAAAAATATTTCTAAGCTCCTGCCATAGTCCAAATTCTCTTGCTTCTATGGTTAAAAAAAAAAGTAATTGTCCACAGATTCCTGTCACCCTTTCCTTGTGGCTCCTTGCTAGTTAGAATTAGGGGTGTCTCCCCAAAAACCATGCGTTACAACTTTGCTTGCCAGTGCGGGCTCCTGGGAAGGAGGGGAGCCTTTCGAGTGACCTGGAGTGCACCCCCAGGCCCCTCAGGAGTCAGGAGGTGAACATGTTCCCTGTCATTTTCATCTGGAATCCTCCCCAGAGGTCAAGAACATGGACTGGAACTGTGAGCCAACATTTTATAAATTGATCGTCTTAGGTATTGGTTAAAGGAATGGAAAACTAACACAGTCCTCATCCTAAGACCTATGGATAGAAACTGAATCCCAAGGGTCTGAGAAACCGTGCTCAGATCTTTCATCATATATGAACATACAGGTTCATAACCTGTGTGTGGACTGCTGAAGGTCAAAACAATTTTGAAGTTCCAGAGCAGAGATCTTACCCAATTCATATTTGGTGTGACTATTTGACAGACTTCATATGATGCTAAGCTAGTTAATGTGGGCCCTGGAACACAGCTACAAACAAACAAATAAACAAACAAAACCTAAATAAAACAAACATCAGCCCAAGGCAGAGAAAGCTAATGGGATCTTAGAAATTACCAAGCCAAGGACAATTGGAAATCTAGAGAGACAAAGCTGGAAATCAGAGCCACTCATGTCTCAGGGCATTTGCCAGAGCAGAAGAGGATCACGCGTTCTGGGGGTGTTCAAGGCTTGGTGCATGGTGCTGGACCGGTCAGGTGTGGAGCCCACTGAGCCCTCTGCTTCTGTTTCCTCTGAGAGCCACGCACTGGGGTAGCAGGTGCAGCTCCCCACGCGCCCTGCACCGAGTAGGAGTTCCAGTCTGCAGCTGCGCTGCCGTCTTCCTGGTTTACTGCTCTTCTCTGTCTCATGGTAGAAGCGAAGAGAGGTTGTCTTCATGGGGAAGATTACCCCAAGCCTCAAGTTATTTCCACAGTCTGCTTTTCAAATAGAATAGCCAGCTTTTAACAGGAGATTGTGCACTGGAAGAGGGGCAGTGGCAATAGAAACTAAAGCCAGCAAAGATAACAGACTCAGAAGCAGAAGCTCAAGGCTGCAAAGGTGGGAGCAGCACAATTATGAGGCAACTGTTTCCAAGGACCAAGATGATAAAAGATGAAGTTAAATATTTCAGCAGACAATTTAAACTTAAAAGAGACACTGTCTGTTTAAACACAAATTAAATGGAAATCCAAGAGTTCAAAGGTGCAATAACAAGTGAGCTCAGTAGGCAGATTGAATAGAAATGTAGACAGTCAGAATCTACTTTTTAAGGTCCAAAGAAGTGAGTCATTAAAATAGTTAAATCTAATTTTGGTTTCCTGCACAGAGATAAAGATGGTACACAAAACTCCAAAGTCAAAAGGATGAAAAATACAAAATGGACCAGAAGAGATGCAAAACTGCTGGAAGAAGATTCAGCTGCCTCAGAAAACATGACACTAAATCTGCGTGCAAGCAACAACATGCCTTAAAGTGAAATAACGAAAACCAAGAGAGGAGAAATTGGTCTGCAATTTGAGAACAAGACAAGGAAATCTGTCCTCACTATCTCCCTAATGAATTAACAAAGACCCTAGCTGATACAGTAGCTCCAGAAAATAAGTCAAATATATAATGATGTGAAGGGAAGAGCAAACCTTGAGATATTTTAGGTCAATTTTCATGGAAAAATCTAAATAATTGGAATTTAAAGGAGCTCAGTAAAGTAACTGGTTACAAGTTTAATTTACAAAGCTATGTGTATCTCTATGCAACATCATAGAAAAATTTTTGAATACTATTTATAACATTATCAAAAAGTATTCCAGTGCCTAGGAATAAATCCAACAGAAGATGTTAGGAACCCTACACAGAAAACCATAAACATCAGAGAAAGGAGACAAAGAAGGTCTCAGTAAATGGAGAGCTATATCATGGTCATGAGTCCATATTTTAGATATGTTAATCAGCCTATAGCATTAGTACAATCCTAACCAAAAGCATAACAGTCTCATTTTTTGTATTTTGCTTTGTCTGCCTTTCAGTGAAATATGGCAAGTAGATCTAATAGTTATAAAACCTTATAAGAGGCTGTCTTAGTTACTTTTCTCTCATTGCTGAGACAAAATATCTGACAGCTAAAACTAAAGGGAAAAGCAGTTTGTACAGGTTTCAGTCCATAATCAGCTGGCTCCATGGCAGAGTGGCATAGCAGACAGGCATTGCAGAGAAAGGGCAGTTCACAGTGGGCAGAAGGTAGCAAAGCAACAGGGGATGACCACAACTCTTTCTATCCCTTATATCTTACCTAGGTTGTTTAGGGCAGGTACATTGTTTGTTATTATTATTAACATTTATCATTAGGGCACTCACATCCTTAATCCTTGTCCTTTGGTCCTGGCATCGCACCATCAATCCATTCCAGCACCACATACCCTAGATCCAGCCACCTCTGAAAAAGCCCCAACTATGACTGCATGAGGCTTTGGGGGTACATCTAGACACAGCCGTAACAAAGATAAAGACAATCTGAGACAATCTGGAAAAAGAATCAGGTAAGAGAACAGAATTGAACTAAGATTATTCTGAAGCTGCAGAGATAGAGCAGTTTGGGTACAGAGATGGTCAGAAATGGAGAAGTGAGAGCCTCAAAATAGCCTCTCATAATGTGGACCATGCTTTCTGATGAGTGGAACCACCACTCCACTTTGCCTAAAATAGATTATTTATGACTTTAATCCTAATGAAATTACAGCTGACTTTAATCCTAATGAATTGGGTTATACATCTGCACATTCAATCAACCATAGATGAAAATACTTTTTAAAAAATTATATCTGTCCTGAATATGTACAGACTTTTATTTCTTGTCCTTACTCCCTAATAGTATAATAAGACAATAACTTCTGTAGCATTTCTATTGTATCAGGTACTATAAGTCATCTGGAGTTGACTGAAGGTATATGGGAGAATGTCCATAGATTGTATACAAATACTATGCCACTTTATGCATGGGACTTGAGCATCCTTGGAGTCTGGTATCCAAGGGGAACAGGAGGATGGGGACAGGGGTGTTTCTGGACCTAATACTTGCAACTACCCAAGAGGCAAGTGTATCAGCAGTGCTCTCTTTTACTGTCAAAGTTTCATCAATTTGGTTAATAAATCATATGGTAATCATTTATGGTAAGAGTTGAGTGTGAAAGGAGGGAATTTTCTGATAATTGTTCAGAGACATTTGGAAACCCATGTAGGAAAAAAAGAGCTGATTTTTGCTTTACAACCTATACAAAAATTAATACCAGATGGACTTGCAGATTTAACTCTGAAAGCAAAACCATAAAGCTTTTAGAAAATAATAAAAAAATTTATATATATATATATATATTCTTTTTCTATTTAAAGAGAAAAAACATGAAAAGGGTAGAAATAATACAAAATTTCAAAAAAAAAAGATAAACAGTAAGAACTCACTAGTTGATCAATTACATATTGTCCTCTTGGAAATAGCTGTTCCAGTTACAAAATTAAAGCATACAAAGTATATATTCAAACAGTGAGACTGTAAACAGCTACACATGCATGAGTTTCTACATGTATTTCTATCCTTTCTGTATTAGAGGTAAAAACAAAACATAGCAAGAAAAACAAAACAAATTCCTATAAAAACATGAAACCAAAAAGTCGTATAAAATCACAATACAAGGTGATCTACAATGACTACTGTGTGTTTCTTATTAGCTTCAATAGAATTGTCTATATCATCAGGCATAATTGAATATAGCAGTATAATTTAATATAGCAGTACATAATATTAGTAAAAATAAAACATTGTAGACAGTATAAAACTTCAAAGGCAGGTAGTAATCAAACCAGAGTGGATATTCTAGTGAATATTGTCATCTTCAATGTAGTTGCCTATACTCTCAGACTTGATACTATCAATCGTAACAGCTTTGAATAAAATCTATCAATATAAAACAGCAATCTAACAAACCAGATTTGATTATGATCAGTCATGGTAAAACAGTGTAAGTTATAGAGAGCTTCAGATTAAGTTAATAGAAAATTAAAGGATGATTACTGTACCATATCTTGCTATTTTTGGGATAGCTGTCAGTGCCCTCAAATCTAGTACAAGTGGACAAACTGGAACAGAATATAACCCATTTAAGCAGAGTGGTGTGAGTAATGTGGGTTTTAAATCCTGGTACACTATTAACAATATCCTCTGCCTTCTTCTATTAGACTATTCCTCCCCTTTCACTCCCACAGGGTGCTGTGCATTTTGGGTGCCACCAACTCCCTCAGTTTTTAGATTTGGGGGGCAACCTAATTTTTACCTAAGTGGTTCTGAACCTTCTCACTCCTGAACTTTATCTCAATGTATTTCTTTACCTATAAAAGCCTCAAGGTTTTCTTTCATTATAGATGAGTAGTTCTCTACTGTACGTAAGTATCCTGTCTTTCCAACCTATCTGCAGGTGGTGGTCAAGTTGCTCCTATTTCTCTCTGGCTCCCTGTCACATAGAGCATTGTTTTCTCATATTTGATTTTTGGTCCATAAACCCTCTCTCAGGTTGATTATATTTCCTATACAGAGCATCTCAGTGGACCCTACCTCCTGATCTACTCTGCCTGTCTTTTTCTTTAAGTGTATCAAGGCCATCTATGTTAGAGATTATAGCCATCCTTCTCTGCCCCATTTCTGCTATGCTATTTTCCTGCCTTTGTTTGTCTACTTTTTCCTTCATTGTACTGCCTGCCCTGTTTATTGAGGCCTTTCTGCCACTGTTCCTAAAATCCTGGTATTTTTTTTCTTGCTCTCTAGAATGTCCTTCAGTATTCTCCATAGGATTGGATTGGTTGTCACAAGTTCCCCCAGCTCCTCTTTGTCATGGAAGCATCTTGTTTCTCCATTAATTTCTAGTGACAATTTTGCAGGATACATCAATCTGGACTGAAGGTTATTTTCTTTCAGGGCTTGGAATACTTCACTCCAAGCTTTTCTTGATCTGATGGTCTGCCGTGATTTTGATGGACTTTCCTTTATAGGTAATCTGTTTCTTTTCTCTGACAGCTTTTAATATTCTGTTTTTATATTGAATTTCTGGTATCTTGATTATTATATGTCTGGGTGTAGCTCTGTTTTGGTTGTAGGTGGCTGGAGTTCTGTATGCCTCACATAACTGAATATCATTTTCTTTTCCCATGCTTGGGAAGTTTTCCTTAATTATTTCCGTGCCTTTGTAATTTGCCTGTTTTTATTCCTGCTTCTTTGTTCACATTTCTTATTCTTAAATTCTAGATTCTCTTGTCATCTTCTAGCCTTTGTGTTGTTACTGCCCGTTTCCTTGTTATTTTTAAGAGATCTTTCCTTTCACGATCACACATTGCAAACTTGTCTTCAAGTTTTGATAGTCTGTCCTTAGTTTCTTTTAAGCAGTTTTGCCAGCTTTCAATGGAGTTTTTAATTTCCTGGTAGTCTGTTTGAATCTGCTTCATGTATTCTATATTCTCTTTATCGAATATTTCTCTCCTTTTTTTGTGTTCCTCCCTTCTTCCACCCATGTCTTGAGAGGTGCTTAGCACTTCTTTTATTAATCTACTTATATCTTGCTTTACATGATTTAATATTTTAGTTTTGAGCTTGTCTACAAGGTCCCAAAGATATCTCTTAATGTCCATTGAAGCTGTGTCTGATGTTGCATGTTTGCTGCCCTCAGTCTCTTTTGTTTTTCCCTCTCCTGGATCAATGTTCTCAGGGTTTTGGGCTGGGGGCTTTTTCTTGTTTCTCTCTCTTGTCATGTTTTTGGTTTCTTCCATACAGTTGTATAGTCTCAGCCCCTTTCCTTGTTGGTTATGGTTCTTCTGAAGCACACTGGTGAGGGATTTCTGTCCTCTCCTGTTTGCTCTTATCACTGAGGTGTAAGCAGGGGTTGTGTATGCTAGCCCCTCCCCTCCAGGCCAGTCAAACTTCAGTGGCCTTCACCAGGTTAGTGTTTACTAGGCATAGGGAATCGGTTTGGGATGGCTTATTGGGTCCCAACCAGGGGTTTGACCCAGGCCAACCAAATCCCACGAATCTGCTCTGGGGAGGGAACAACCAACTGAAGTCACTGTTGTTCCTAGTTCAGGCACCTTCTGCCCAATTCCAACATGTCACCCATTTGGTCACACCCTTCCCATGGTGGGGTCTTATTCCCAGCACTGACCGTGGATTAATGAAGGTCCCTTCACCGGCTCCGTTTTCCACTGGGCTCACCAACCCCTGACATCGGCGCAGCTGTGGCTCCTGTGAGTTGCGGCGGGAACAAGTTCAGGCGGCTCTGTGGGTCACGGCTGGCATGAGTTCAGGCGGCTCAGTGGGTCACAGTGAAAGCGCCATGTCCACTAATTTTAGCTGTTCCAATTGTAGCCCCAAGAGTGTGTGTTTGACAAGCTTTTTTCATTTTAATTTCTTCCTGTGTGAAGAGGATCCATCTCCCTCTGTCTGGATCTCTCCAGGATGTTTTAATCTGGCATATGAGTTGTTTCTCCCTGGGAGTCTATATTTTGTTGCTCACTGATCGGCCATCTTTAGCTCCTCCCCCATATATTCATAATGTATAGTATGAACTTGTAGAGGGGACCCACATAACTCAGCATGGACACACACAGGCAACACACACATATCTTTTGTTATATTTAGTCATAGGTACACATTTTTTGCTACTAAATTGGGCCAAATGACAATGAAGAACTTCAGGTCTGCCCAACATGCATTAGGAATGAAATGGCAGATCTGTGAGAGCTGTAGAGTGATGGCTGAGTCGTGATCACTGAAAATCACATGCACTGTGCCAGGATCCCATGTCCAGAGATCTCCCACTTCCCCCGGCATCTCCAGAGCTACAGCTGAAAACAATGTGGGCCACTAGGAAGCTCTGCGAAGTCATAGGTTTGCAGACATGCCCTCCCAATGCCTTCGGGCCTTTGCATAAGGAACACCACTTAGATACCTGTGCAGGGCAATTCCAATTCTGAGGAGAAGCAGAACTGGGTTGAATATTACAGAGTAAGTGTAGATTACCTTACTGTTAAAATGCTTTCAAAGTCATCAAAATTAAAATGTATGTTTAATACAATTTGTAAATGGTCTGTTTCTGTGAATAGGCTACTGTACTGTCATTGCCATTTGAATTTCTTCTTTACTCAAAAAAGTCATAGAACTGTTATCTGACCAGAGCTATCCTTCTGGGTTAGGGAGGGAGAATTCACTCAGAGTTCATGGGGAATAGAGTGGGGGCTGTGGTGCTGGGTACCCCACGTGTGTGTTCACTGCACATTAACTCCAGCCTAGTGATGTGGGGGCTGCGGTCCTCACTGCACAGGGAAGCGCAAGCAGGAGGGGGACCCTGCATCTCCAAGTATTATGGCACAGATTTCTGCCTGATTCATGAGGAGTGGGAGCCCCTGAATTTCACCAGTCTCATCCAGAAGGAGAAGCACATTCATTCGAGCTACTCTGAGAGGTGCCTGGACTTCAATATTAATGTGGTCCTTTCACTTTCTGCTGTGCATTTCAGTTAGAATGAAATGTTGATACCTTTGCAGTCTCCAGTAGAATTGCTTTGGACAAGGCCAGTGGGAATGGGATTTTAAAGGTGAGGTAATAGGCATTTAGCAGAATCTGCTGAGCCATGAGTTTATTGCATCATCAGGTCAGCACCCTTCCCCCTTCAATGGCAAGGTCAAGTACCAATATCACCACAAAACACTGTACATCTGGGTCCAGGGTGTCCCCAGTGTTAGATTGTGTGTTCAGCATGCAAAGGCCTTGGGTTCAATCCCCAGAAATCAATCAATATAAAATAAAATAAAAGCAATACAGGGACAAAGAAAAGTGCTGTTATGCTTGAGCCTTAGAGAGATAAAAAGATCATAAATGCATAAAGATTAGAAAATGTAGAAGCATTCCTACAAAAGCATTCTTTAGGGCTCTACTTACACATACTTAAAATGATGGAATGAGGATGCCTGGGAGATTTTCTGCTCTGAAAACAGTGGCAGCATTGGTCTGTATGGACAGATAGTAGGGTGAAGGGAATGAATTGCCCCTAAATGGCTCTGCCTCAGTGTGAATCTAACGTGGTTCAGGGAACAAAGGTGGTTCAGAGCACAGGAGAAGCCATAAGAAAAAGAGCTATGCATCGCAAGAGCAAGTGGACATTGCCTATGAGGCTTTCAGAAGCCTCTTGCACCAGCGCTTCCTCCGCTGTGTTCAGGCTGTTACAACAAGTCCTGTTGAGATTCCAGCTCAGGGGATCAGCTTCCCTGCATACTAAAAATATAAATATTTTACCGTTGCAAGTATTTTTAAAAGCCTATTTTAAAAGCATGCAGATGCATGGCAAATTTTAGTTTTCTGTGCAAGGTATGGTACATTAGGTGAAATATTTAGGAAATCAGATAATTTTTCCCCTCATTTTTCAGGTAAAGCCAGATGTTTTGCATCAAGGCAAAATAGTTAATATTTACCTTGTTTACCAAATACCACATGACATATCTGTATTAATACTGTTTATGTTGATGTTAAGTATTTATATTATTTACCACATTTCACATTACATACCTGTATTAAATCTTCTTAAGATGTATGGGCTTTTCAATTCCTTAATTTCATATCATGTCTTATTTCTTGCACAACTTGTTACTGTTGTTTGATGAACTAATTTTCAATTAATTAATGTTTCTCAGTCATAGCTGGCTTTGTTTTTTGGTTGTCATATTAATTCCAAAAATACTGTTAATCTAGAACAAGTAGTCTGAGTTTGGCTGAGAAACAGACAAATCAATAGAATAAAAAAGTGTCAGATAATAAATCTGTGAGAAGGTGAGGGTGCTAACTGTACGATGAATGTGGCACTGCAGGTCTAGAGAGAGGCTGGTGTTGGGACAAATGGCTGTCTTGCAGGAGAAATAGGCCCTTACTCCACAACCTGAGAAAATTTCTGGTAGATTAAAAGCTTTAGTTAGCCAGGGGCACAGTACCTGCCTGGCAAGCACGAGGTCCTGGGTTCAATCCCTGGTGCCAAAAAACAAACAAAAAAAGCTTTATTTTAAAAAATCAAAGTTATACTTAAAAGACAAAGCTATACAGGTACTTGATAAGATATTCAGAGAATGAATGTAAAAGTCCTTGAATGAGAAAAGATTTCTTAAATATGATAAAAGATACAGAAAATGAAAATGTGGACATAAACTAGAAATTTCCACATTGGACCCCGGAAATATATTCTTACAGTAGAAAATAGTTGCATATACCCAAATTGAAGCATCCCTAAGACATGTGCTGGCCGGCATGGTCCCTGTGCCCAGCATCAGGGATGGCAGACTGGCTGGCTGGGCTCTCAGTCACCTTTGTCCCCATGGTCCTATGATTCTATGAGGTCCTGGAAACTCCGTGACCAGAACTCAGTAACCCATCCATTCAACAGATGGATAAGGAACCCCTGTCTATGTCCCTCCTTGTGCTAAGTGTTGAAGATTTAAATAAAAAATAAGACAATGTGATCCTTCAGGAAGGTGACTATTTGTGAAGACAAAAATCATAAGAAATCACCATGATAAGGCAGGAGAAGCACAGATCAGGCAAGAACACGTATGACAGTTTCCAGCACAAGAAATGTCAGCTAACGCTGGAACTGGGACACCACATCAGCACACAGTTCTCTCTGTCACTCTTTGAAAGGGTTTGTTTAGGGGCTGGGGATTTAGCTCAGCAGTGTAAGCGCCTGCCTGGCAAGTGCAAGGTTGTGAGTTTAAGAGGAGAATGAAAGGGTTTGTTTTATTCATCATGACCATCGATTTTCCTAACTTGAGATTACTTTTGAATGCATAAAACTCATAAATCTCCCTAAAAATTGTCTTTATTTGGATAAAAGAGATTTCCTAAAAGTTAACTGGTGCTTTATATAAAAATGTTAATACCTTTACATAGTAAAACTCAACAATGGCTCACAAAATGAATACACTCATTTACTCAGATTTGGATCAAGAAATGGAATTCTTGCAGCATGGCGGAGGCCCAAAACTCCTTCTGGAGACCATAATAGATTTTAATCTGTGTGCTGTCTTCAGTTTCTTAAAGTTGGATTTCATGGATTTCATAATCAGTCCATTTGAAAGGACTGACTGCCCCGGTGTAGAAGGAACTGCCTTTGGGACTAAAGGACTGTTTGGCTTCCATGCTTATACAGGGTTATGGGGAATTCGTGCCTTAGTTGATTTCTCTTGCCTTGGCTTGTTCTTTGCTCTTCTGTATTAAGAAACATTCAGCAATCCTGCCTCCAGTTAAGCAGTGCTGTTCAACCGCAGGGCTGTTAGGGTGTTGAATCAGACGCTAGGAAGCCTCCTTTTCTGCTACTTTTTGAAAGTAATAAAAGTAAATCAAAATCAGCACTGATGTGGAAAATTCACATGAAGAAAAGTCAAACTGATTGCTTACTTTGCTGAGAATCACCAACCTGACAATCAATTGGTCTCTGGAAGGTTCCTGTACCCTGCCAGGAAACACAGCTGACTCCACCACTGCCTCCTGCATCTCTGCCTCTTCCTTTTGGCTTCTATTTCAAGCACACCTTGCCAAGTTCCAGTTTGGAGCCATGGGGGGTTTGTGCTTTGATATGATCAGGGGCAATATTGACATACATCAAACTCTAAAAGGTAATATCTTACCCTGTGTCGTACTTATATGCCAGGAACTTTTTCTGAGCTAAGAGCTTGTTTAATTCTCTCAAGCACCTGGCAAGGTGCATATGACCAGTGTTGTCATCTAATGCATGATGAAACTGACACACAGATATTAGGCAAATCATGAACTGCCACAAAAAGCCAGGGTTAAATCTAAAGAGCCTGGTCCCAGAGTCTGCTGTTAGTCACACTGTCATTAATAATACCATTACATAGTAAATCTCAATCAAATAATACAATAATACAATCAAAGTCCTGTCTCTGCCGAAATGAACAAGCTGGTTCTTAAATTTATATGGAAGCATAAAACCGAAAGAAGTATCTTAAAGTAACATGTCTTATTTTAGGACATAAAGCTCCAATAATCAGAACATTGTGCTACTGAGTATAAAGAGATATATCATATATACACATAGAACAAATTAGAGTCCAGAAATAGTCCTACAAATATATTACTAATTAGTTTTTACAAATATGCTAAGGAAATTACACGAGAAAATACAATCTCTTCAACACATAGTGCTGGGACAATTTGACAAGCAAGAGCAAATATAGGAATGTCAATTTTATTGCTTTTATATAATCTTGATATGCAAAAAATAACTATAAAAGGAAGCATAAATTCAAATGTAAGAGCTGAAACACCCCTATCAGGTAGGGTACAATGGCTGTGTGCTGGAAGGGTTTGTCTTCCTGGCCTCTCCCTTCATCTTCTGTGCTTCCCAGCTGCCATGAGATGAGCAATGGGGTCCAGCAGACCATTCTACCATGTCCTCCTGTCTTGGAGCCAGTGAGCTATGGACCCAAACCATGAGCTAAATAAACCTCTTCTTTCCCAAGTTGCGGGTATCAGGTATTTTGTCCCAGTGGCAAGCAAAGTGACTAAAACAGTGGCAAAAGGTCATGAACACAACTAATGAAAACCTGGATGGGCTAATACTCTGGCCCACAGTTTTCCTTCAGTTGCATAAGTGACCCAGACACAATGAAGAAAGCAAACCCTGGACTAGCGCTAGCTCTGTGTAGCAGCTTCAGAAACAATAACATGGGAGGGAATGAGCTCATGCAACTCTGCTAAACACGAAACTTGGTGCAGAAGGCTGACCCATACCAATGCCTCCATAGCTGTAAATGTTGGATTGCCAACGTCTGCTGTACCTGGATATGCACCCCAGGTGTTGTATAAATGTAAGTCACTGAATATGTTAAGCAGCTTTCCATCCCTATGACAAAATCCTTGATAAATTAATACAGGGAAAGGTGTGTTTGGGCTCAGAGCTTCAGAGTTTCAGTTTATGCTCACTTGGCCCTTGTTGTTTGAGCTTACAGCAGCACATTACATCCATGGCAGCAGTTCATGGCACAGGAGGCCTTTCACTTCCTGTCTGGGTAATAAAGTGAGAGAGGAGAGACCAAGGTCCCAATACCTCCATCAGGGGTACAACCTAAGTGACCTAACTTCCTCCCAATAGGCCCCACTTCTTAAAAGTTCTACCTCCCAACAGCCCCACTAGTGGGAGACCAAGTCTTCCAACACATGTGGCTTGGGAGAACATTCAAGATCCAAACTATGACAGTGTGGCCACTTGAAGCATCCTTCTTTAACTTTCTCGGTAATCTCTTACCTGGATTTCTAGGGTTCTGGGTGGGTGGGGGGGTCACTGTTCCAGGAAGGTCTGATCATCATACTCATGATCACCCTCTTCCTGGGCCAAGTGAAATGTGTGCTGGCTGTGGCTCAGTGATGGTGCTGGGATCGTATCACATTGATCTGAAAAGACAAGTTCTTGCCCCCATTTCTGGGGAGACAGAGGGCATGTGAAGTAGATCAGCTTTGCTGAAGGTCACACTGGACTGTAGGACATTTATCCAGCTGGCCCTAACCATGCCAGTGCTTCCTGCATCCTGGGTATTCTCAAAATAACCATTGAGGGCTAGGATTGCAACATCCTGAGATTGGGAGGGGTTGTCTGTCCCCTTTCCTGTCAGTCAGTGCTTTAGCCCAGTGTGTCATTTAGCCCTGGGATATAAAACCCAGTGTGGGCTGCTTTCTAGGCTCTCTCAGCTGCAGTGCAGTGAGGTATGCGTGGATGCAACTCCATCCATGCCAGAGGCTTTTCTGAGGCTTGGGGGAGCAGCTCCCTGTAGATGGTTGGTTCCTGCCAACCCTTGCTTACTCTCTGTAAGTAACAAAGCCTCCTCATGCAACATGTCGACATGAGCATTTTGTTTCTTGATGATTCAGAAAAGTTGGCAACCAGTGCACAGTGAGGCTGCTTCGCAAAGTTTCCCCAGCAAGCAGGTGCAGAAACGCTGAAGGAACTAAACTGAAGCTCATGGGCGTTTGATTAGGTGCATGCAGTCAGCGGAAGAGTCTGTTTTGTTACATACTTATAAAAGGAGTCATTTCTCAAACTAAATTTTCCATTTCTCCAATTTTCTATTGCTTTTAATATGCTGTTTTTGTGTTCAGAGATAGTGTATTAGCAATCAGGGATTGATGTTTATGGAATATGTTAATGGGAAAAGTTATAATCAAACAGATGTGTCACAATGGCTGTAATTTTGACATATTTTTCTCCACCATGCTAAAATTACTGCCACATTGGATTGAGTCACTCAGAAGTTCCTTTCCTTTTTTATGATGCTATTTGAGACAGCATTTGATTATCTACAAGTGATCTAATCTTAGGCCTGAGAGAGAGATTGTCACACAGCTTCATTTGTGCACGTTTTTATAAACAGAATGGAGTGAACCCTCTGAAGTGACTCAGTAGCATGACCGTGTGATGCGGTTGGTTTTGCAAACTGTCAGAACAGTTACATATGGACGGGTCCCAGCTGAGCAAGGTGATCCAGCCACTTTATAAAATACTCAGAATCAGAGAGAAAAATTTTTAATTTTCCTACACAGCATTATTACATAGGGGATTTTTCAGATCTGTAACAAAATACTTCCCCTAAGCCGGATTCTTCGTCACTGTTATGAGTACTCTCTGATCTTACATGTAGCTGTCAGCAGCTCATTTTTAGAATGAAGAGATCATGTTGAGATGTCTTGAGAAAGGACTGGAAGCCAGGCTGAACTCCAAGGCCTGTGGGTGCTTCACTGTCCTCTGGATCTGCTGGTGATTGACTATGGTATTGGGATGGAGCGAGGATGGACTGCCGGCCCCTTGGGAACAGGGACAGATGGAAGAGAAGAGCAGCAGCCAACCCAGAATCTTCATCCATGCCCCCAAATAACTGAGTAGAAGGGCGGTTTCCACTAGGCTTTTATGAATCTCAGAGACAAAGATGCTCTGCTCGATGCCATTTTGACATAATTTAGAACGTTTTTACTAATAGGAGACATGAATTCCCGAGTTACCAGTTTAACATTTCTCCATGTTCTTCTGTTTTCTGTTGCTACGATACAGTATCCAAGGCTGGGAACTGCACAGAAAGGAGGTTTACTTAGCTCACGTTTCTGAACATTCGTGAATGTGGTACCAGCCTCTGCTTGGATCTGGTGGGGACCCTCTGCCACACCACAACATGGTGGATACTGTCATGGTGGTATTGGGGTGGGGTGAGGATGGACTGCCGGAACCACATCAATCCATTCTAGGGCACTGCCTCCAGTTGTCTAATTACCTTCTTCTGGGCTCTACTTCTTGAAGGTTCCATCACCTCAATAGCAACACACTGGGTGCCAACCTTCCAGTACATGAAATTTTGGGGACACACTCAAACCATAGCTTTAGTAAACAAGGGTACCCCAGTGACACAAGGTTTTAAGAGCTTCCTTCCATGCTGCTCTTTACCCCCCTATACGCTTACTCCTGGCCTTAATAACCAACTCCACTCGTTGCTAAATCCCACCTATCCAGCTCTGATCCCCACTTTAATCCTTCCTCTCAGTTGGGCAGAACTTTTAGATGCAAAATTGAAACCCAATTTAAACTGGATTAAGGGCAAAGAAAGGGAGGAATTGTTGGCATCTTCAGAATACTACACAAATGACAGAGGCAGAGGTTCAGCTGGTCTCAGAAACAGCTGTCACTATTGCCTCAATTGATCCAGGGCTGGGACAGTCTGGTTGCCTCCTGCTGGCTTCCTATGTTGAAGAAAATGTGTTTTCACATGGTTGAGTAATATGGCCTAAGACGAACTGGGGCTTATTCTCCATAGTTCTAAGAGATGGATGGCACCTCCTCCGTGGGCTGGGAAGAACTAGACCCGTGAGAAGTCCACAGTGCACCTCACGTCTCTCCCTTGAGGTAGACAGGGAACTGTGCTCCTGAAGAATGGGATTAATACCAGGAGACACTGCATTCTAGATGCCCATCACGGCTGTCCAAGGAGATCTCTGCAAATGCATTCCACCCATTGCCAGGGAGCAGAGTTGCTCGTGGGAAATTCAGCAGTACTAGTGGAATCACTGCAAGTAGAAGACAAGGATATAAATCTAATGGCTTGTTTTATGGGAATTTATACTTAAAATATTTATTTTGTAGTGATAGTATGTCACAAGTTTATCTTTAAAAATTTTTTTTTTTTGTCTTTTTGAGACAGGTCTCATTTTGCAATTCAGGCTGACCTTGAGCTCACTTTGTAGCCTAGGCTGGTCTCGAACTCACAATGATCCTCCTGCTCTCAGCCTCCTGAGTGCTGGGATTACAGGCGTGAGTCACCACACCTGGCTTATCTTTAAATCTTAACAACTATTTATTTAAAAGTATCTTTTTGATGCTGAGGAAGAAAAAGAACTTGGGGTAGAGGATATAGCTCAGTAGTAGACTGCATACTTAGCATGCACAAGACCCTGGCTTTGATCCCTGGACTTAAAGAAGAACAAGGAGGACAACATGAAGGAAAAAAGAGAAGAGAAGGGAGACAAGGAGGAGGAAGAGGAGGAGGACGGAAGGAGGGAAGGAGGGTGTTGTTCTTGTGAACTTTATCTGCCACTGGTCCTGGCTAGGATGGGCTGGAGCGGAAAGGGAGAGGGAAGAACCGGGCTGGGTGCTGCTGAGGACACATCTGTCTTTGGTCGTCAGAGGGTCTCCATGGACTCTTCTCTATCAGGTGTCACTGGAGGCCTGACCCTTCCCTTCCATGCTCACCCCAGCTGGGAGCCTTGCACGGCTTCTTCCATCTACAGTTCAAACTCCTAATGGCGAGTCTAGGAAAGGTGAAGAAATAAGCCCAGAAAGCTGTAGGAATGGATCTGGGTCCCGGGCTTCGGAGGCCAAAGTGTCACCTGCTAATCAGCTTCAGCCCACCACCTCCTATTCCTGAGGCCATGAGTTCTCGGCGCACTGGTAGTACTTAATGCCCTGTTGGGCACCCTCCCCATCCTTGGACCTGAGGACACCCCATAAGCTAGAGCTGCCCTCCCAGGGCCCATGGTTTGTGATGTGTCCCATGTGGTCCTTCCCTAAGCCTTTAAATCTAGGAGGAACGGATGGGCCAAAATTTAGTAGTCATGTACTACATAATGACGTTCCAGTCAGTGCCAGGCTGTGTGTATGATCGTGGCTCCATAAGATTATGACACCAGTGCCCAGTGATGTGGTCACAGCATGCATCACTCACGTGGTCATGGCGGTGCTGGTGAAAACCAAGCTACCGCGCTGCCAGGAGAGTAAGGTGCATGATGTAGATATATTAGATATAGATTAGTGATAGTGCATGATATTTGATGGTGATAATATATCACCATGTTACTTGTTTACGCATTTATTACATTATGCTTTTTATTGTTATTTTGTGATGAAACTATTTTTTTTATAAAACTGTCTTCCAGGTGGGCATGATGGTGATGCTTATCATCCAAACATGCTGGGAGGCTGAGGCAGGAGGATCACAGGTTAGAGCCCAAACTAGAGAACTAAAAGACTTAGTGAGATGCTGTCTTTTAAGAAAAACAAAAAGCTTGGGGATAGAAAGGGGTTTGATCCCCAGTATGGTGGGAAAAATGTCTGCCCCATGATCTGGTAATATGATCTCACCCATCTTTGTGTTCATCTGGTCCCTGGGTGGCATCAAGAGGCCCCACTGAGTGACTGAACTAGCGGATCTGGGTGTATGTAGTACATGAGTCATGCTCACACCATGACTCAATCCCATAGCAATGTATTTCTCAAAACATACACCTATCAGTAAGTGACGCATGGCTGCAATATTGTGGGCTCTGGACACAGATTATTAGGTGAAGGAAGAGTGTGTCGTCTTCCAACCTGAGGATGTCCTGGGCACTTCCTTCCAGAATGAGACCTGAGTGGAGAAAAACTAAGAGATGAGAGGGGACTGGCATCGTTCTCTTGAGACCAGAATTTTGGTGGTGGTTGGAGGTGACCACAGGGGATGCAAAGGTTCATCTCCCCAGTTTCCTCATCTCTGCCCTTTAAAATGTCCAGGGCATTTCTGCAAACTTTACTGAGCTGTGAGAAGATAAACTGGTCTCTGTGGGATCTTCAGCTTCTGGGCAAAGGAGGGAAAGTCCCAGAGAAGAAAGTGAAGACTGGGAAAATTGAGCCACTCCTCCGATATCTGTAACTGAACCTGGCCCACTGCATGGACATCAAGGTGCAATTGGAGTAATGCAGAATAGTCTTCTTAAAATTTAGCAGGCACAAGAATCTCTTGAGACCCTGTGCAAACAGATTCTTGGGGCCGACTCCTAGGAGTTCCGACGGAGTCGCGCTGCGCTTAGCTGTAGTCCTGCGTCTCTCAGGAGTCAGTGTGTGTGGCTGATGCTTCTCAGAGCACTGTGGCTGCCCTGAGGCCAGACAATCCCCTTAGCTCAATTAGCTGTTGGGGAACCTTTTGCAAAGCTTTCAGAAGCCTCAATATTGCTGCACCTTCTCTATTCTCTCCTGTCTGCATTGCAGTGATGACCCACAAGACACAAGAAACCAGAGGACGGCTTCCTGATACGGACTGGCATCTTCTCTGGTATTCCATGCTTCCAGCACTGCTGCCAACCTCAGCAGTGTACTTTGCCTAGCAGCTGTTGGTATCTTCATTTGTTCATTTGCAGCTGGGTAAACTGATGAACAAATGAGTTAAGAGAATTGTCAGAGAAGAGATGATGGTCTTTCCCCAAAGTCTCATTTTCCCAACACTGAAGATTGTTGGAAGGATGCCAGATATTTACATTTCAATTATTCATCAGCAAAATGGGGAATTTCCTCTAAGAGGCTTTCATGTGCAGACAGCGACTATGTATCTACAAAATGAACGAGTTTCTAGAGATCACTGCAACCCATCTTCCTTTTGGAGAAAAGGAAACTGAAGCTTCAAGAAGCTGGCATGCCAACTCCGGTCATCCAATTCTCTCTTGGGACTTAGGACTTTGAACACGTTCATTTTATTTTAAAATCTATTTTATGAAACACCATGGAGAGGTACAGCAACACTGAATTTGCAACCAGGCTGTTGCTTAAGCAGAGATGTTACATGAGGAATGCAGGTCTTGTTTATAGCGCAGAAGTAGAAAACTCACGGCATACACCGAACTACACCACCACCCCACTCCATGAGCTGGCTGTGCAAAACCCACTGCCTGCCAGGGCTGCCCACACGCGCGGCGGCGTCTGTGCAGGGAAGCATCTCTGCAGGAAGCCCACCACCTTTCCCGGTGGCAGCGAGGGAAGTCAGTGACTTGGATGTTTCCTTGAAACCTACCAGGAGTCAGTGAGCGTGTTCCCACACACCTACCAGAAGTCACTGTGAGTTAAGGTGACATTGCCAGTGATTGTTTAGAAGGCAGAATCCATGCAGTACCAGCAGCCAGGGGTGACGTGAGCAGAAGGATGGAGATGGTCTGTCCTAACTGGACTGGTAAGTGAAGACATCACTTTTTCTTTGTACCAGGGATCAAATTCATGTCCTTATACCACTGAGCCAGGTCCCCCGGCCCCTAAGACATCACATTTTTTGTAGGTCTTGAGGTAGAATTTTAGAAAACTAGAAAGCGGGAGACATTTGTGGGATCCCATTCAAACACTCACTGCTTCAAAAAAGCACTGAGCACACACGAGGACACCTGCTGTGCAGTTCACAGGAAGAGTGGAGAAACCCCAGATCCAGGACGGCGGATTGCCCGCTGCAAGGACTCTGGCTTCCTCAGAGCCCGCTTTGACCACAGCTCCCTCGGTACAGGTGACAAGTGTACCCTCCCTGCCAGTGCCCTTGTGACTCAGTTTCCCATACTCCTGCTCTGCTAGGAGCCTCCCCACTCCCTCAGTCCAAGAATCACCTTTTGCCGTCACTGCACTCATCCCAGCTACCTGTGGCAGTGCGGAGGTGGTGAGGCAGGTGGAGCGTTTGCAGGCTGCAGAATGAAACCCATACATTTTATTCTCAGTAAGGAGCCAGGGAAGAAGGGGAGTTTTTGGAGGAAGTTGAGTTTTAATTAGGATAGATAAAACACAGATTGAGTAGCTCAAAATGCTCCCTCTTCCTGGGCCCAGGAAGCTTGCAGGTGCCTTTGTAAGTCTTGGAAGACACCTTCCCACCAATACGTGTCAGCCGGCTGCCCACCACTGCCCCCAGCCTGGCAGCCAGACCCTGCCTGGCCTGCCCAGACACACAGCAGCCAGTTCAGACCCAGGCAGCCTTTCAGGCATGGGTGACTTAACATCTGGGTGACTCCAGCAGCTGGACTTAGAAGGTACAGAGGGAGGCAGGCAGTGGGAGGGGGAGATAGGCACAGGATGTTGCGCTCTGGACCAGCTCAGGCCTTCAGTTGCCACCAGATGTGTCCAGAGCTAGGAAGGACAGAGAAATGGCAGACACACTGGGGAGGCAGGGGAGCAGGGCTAGACACTTGTACAGTTTCACTCTGGGTCTGCAAACAACTTTGTCCTTAAAGATATATTCTAGGATGTTGGTGGCAAGTCACAGAGTGTGGTGTGGTGGTTGGTTCTTAAAGGGATCAGTATGGACCAGCAGTATCAGCCTCGTCTGAGAACTTACTAGAAGCTGGGAGGAGTTAGGAATTCTGGGCTTTTCATAAAGCCCTCTAGTGATGCTAATGCATACTCGCCCTGAGGACCCCTGGGCAGGTCCGGCCCTGTGGGTTTCAATCCTAGCTCTGAGGTCTCCGGAAGTCACTGACTGAGCCAAGGCCCGAGGCCCTCTTCTGATATGAGCTAGCAGCTCTGGTGTGCGTAGTAAGGTTAGAAGCTGTAATCACACGTGGAAACATTCTGATTGGTGCCCAGAATACAGCAGGCAGCAGTTCAGGCTTGCACTGATTGGTGGCAGCCAAACCTGTGTTCTTGCAATACAAGACCCTCTGCCGTCCCCAGGGTTGGCCCCCAGTTCAGCCTGGCTGCTCAGAGGGCCACGGCTGGCTCTTGGAGGAGGTGCAGGGGGAGCAACATCTACGGCACTGAGGCCTTGGGTATTATCAGTACTCCCCGAGAGAGGAGCCCAGGTCCCCAGAGCTGCTGAGCCCGTGCCTGGCGGGTTCTGACTTAGCCCGAGGGGTCAGAGAAAGCTCCCCTAAAGTGAGGTTTCAGCTGAGATCGGAAAACCAGGTATAATGGCAACAGCTGCTGGTGAGCCCTGACTATACGCCAAGCATGATTCCATGCAACGCCGTGTTTCGCACCATGTAATTCCTGTCCCCATTCTGCAGATGAGACAATGAGGAGTGAAGATGATCCCCTTGACCAAGGTCACAAGAGTGGGGAAATGGTCCGGGTGGGATTCAGGCCCAAGCTGACCCATGCCTGGGCCCAGGCATAGGGAGCTGAAGGGCTGAGGCTGGGCGCTGAGGGCAGTGAGAGGGACAACTTCGTCCCTCTAAGCCCAGTCCTCAGAGCTGGTCCTGTCACAGCCTGCCTGGCTGACAGGGCTGGGGCGGAGCAGAGTATGAGCTGTGCTGCCCCCTGGTGGCCACACTGGTGTGGGAAATCCCGTGACCAGGTGAGCACAAGCTGTGAGGCAGCCGGTGCAGTCTCTGATTTTCACTTGTGCACACACACACACACACACACACACACACACACACACACGAAAAATATCCAAAGGACTCATGCTAAGATGCTTATAATGGTTACCATTAAGAGGAAGTAGTTTCATTTTCTCTGCGAACACTCTCCCCTTTTCTTTCTTTTTTGAATCCCTTCCTGTGCCATGTAGCAAAGTCCCACATGGATTTGCAATCAGACAAACAAGCCCTATTTTAAAGCTGGTTCTCATTATACCCGGATAATGACAGTGAGTGACCCTCTCAGTCTTGGGCTGAGTGTGGTCACCACATGGGCAGCAGTGGGGAAGGAGGGGCTGGCTTAACTAGCGGCTTCCTGATGGTCACTCTCTGCTGGCCAAAAACTGACCGGACTCCTGGTGTCCAGGAACTTCAAGTGCTGAGATATCCACACAAACATCTGAGGGAAAGTTTATTTACTCCCTCATTTTGTCACTCAACAAATATGACTTTTCATGTTGTAAAGCCAAACAGAACAGGGATGTAAAAATAGAATTGGGCCAAGCCTGATGGGAACCTAAATCCTTTTAAGGTCGCACCTGTTCAGGAAAGTGGCTTCCTTGTACTTCGGCTCAGGACTTTTTGTTTCAGGAGTATGTAGTTCTCTTCATATAAGTCCTGCTCCTTCTCCGTTACGACAAAGGTAACTTCTAGGCTGCTGAGGATGGGACACTTTTCTCGGTATATTTTCTCGATGTGGTGTGTAGTCCCGAAGCTCACTAATGTCTGTATTACGCTCACATCTGGCCACCTCCCGTACTGTTACTAGACTACTCTCTGGTTTCCAAGGTCTGAAATATTAGAGAAACAGTTTTGTTTCTTCTAAGGTGTCCTGTGTCCCTTATTCAGGGGCCTGCCCCCACTAGGGCTTCTCTGCTTGGCCATTCTGACCTGCTTTCCACCTTTCTCACCCTGCTTCTCACCCAGTGAAACTTCCGGTTCACCTGCCAGTGGGAGGCCCCATTGGAGATGCATGGGCAGCAGAGAGGGCAGACCCAGGCAGGGAGGCTCAAAGGGAAATGGTCACTGACATCGTCCCTTAGCTCCTGGTCATCAGAGCACCCCTAACCAGGTGGACCCCAAACAGAGCTCAGGGCATGGGCCTCACTTCACAACCAGTAGATCAAGAGACGCACTGATGTGTGACACCTGCTCTTTCCCTGCCTGGCACCCGGAATGCAGGGAGCCATACTCGACCTTCTCTGTGGCTGCTATTTCTTGGAGGCTGTGCCCCGAGTCAGAGCTCTGGCAGCCCTCAAGACTGACTCCAGGGTTTCCAGCAAACAGCTCAGCCAGGGTCAAAGTAGAGCCCTCCACACACGCGCAGACCTCTCATCTGCTTCTCAGTTCTTCATGCCGGGATGTGAGGCACGGCAGACACGGAGATGGGAAAAGGAAGGAGATATGCAGGTGGAATTTTTAAAAAAATCAATATCCTTAAGGAGAGAAGTAGTCACCAAACAAGTAAACAGATACAGGGTGGAAAGGAAAATCAAAAGGAGGCAGAAAGAAATGTCAGGGGAACAAAAGCGAGCTCTTGGAGCCGTGGCAGGAGGCTGGCAGTGAAAAACTGAAGCAAGAGACACGGATGGGGACAGGGAGGCGCGGCTCAGCTTCCAGGCCTCGCGTCCACAGCCGGCGCTGCACCGGGGGGCCCGGAGCAGGGCAGAGGGAGCGGGGACAGCCGGGGTCCTGAGAAGGAGCACAGCTTCTGTGCTCCCGCTTGTCATCTTGACAATACACATAAAGGTACCTGGCTTGCTAAGTTAACAAGGGTTCAAATAAGCAGCCCCTGCCAAGGGCGTAGGACCAAGGTGGCATCCGTCACATCCTCAATAAATGACAGCCGTCCCAAGCTCGTTTCACACATGTGCACTGTACACAGCCTGTCACCCACTCCACGCGGCCCTACCCGGTCAGCTCTGCGCTGCCCTCCCTCTCCGTGGCACTGGTGGTTCCGAGTTCCTTTCTTCCACCCAGCCCTCAGTGTGGCAGCAGAAGTGACCCTCACCTGCCAAGTTTTCCCCTGTGCGGACTAACACGGCGCTGGACAGCGTCCCCCTGCGTTCTTCTTGTGAACCAAGTTACACCTCCCACTTTTCTTGGTGCCAATGCTCCTCCAATCAGCTGTCACCACTCCATTTTGCCTGTCCCTTTAACTGCGCCCCTGTCAATTCCAAATAAAGCCTGTGGTTTTTTTCTCTGCACCTTCCAGAGGGTGCTTGCATCTCTTCAGCAGCCCTCCCATGCCTGCAATAACGGCCTCTTTTGTCTTTTTCTCTCGCGTGTCAGAAGACCAACATTACTCTTATGAAATTTAGTCTCATCAGGATCCCTTACCGGAAACCCTTATGCCAAAGCCCTTACTGTGACTAAAAAGACCACTCATGGCCTGAGCCCCACCAACCAACCAACCAACCAACCAACCAACCAACCAACGAATAGTCTCTGACTAGAACTTCTCCCTCAGGTGTCAGACAAGTGTGAAGGAAGCACAGAAGCATGTTCAGTCTCTGCAGATCTCCCCCGCTCCACGAGGCTAGGGAAGGATGTGTGCACCCAGGCAAGCAAGATGGAGCACAGGTTCCTGTAACCTGCAGGGAAGGGGCAGAGGAAATCCGAGTGACAACCAAGGAAAACTCCTGGGATGACGACAGTGCGCCAATGCACAGCCAGCCTGGAGCCACAGGTCACAGAGCCCCTCGATGTGTTCTCTCAAGGCCGGTGACACTAGGCATGCCGCACTGAGGTAAACCAAGCAGCAGCACAGTGGATCCGGAAGCAGCCGTTCTCACCCAGGAGAACGAGGGCGCCTCAGGGGCACATTGGCAGCTGCTCCAGGGGGGGCAGGCGCTTGAGGACCAAGGAAGGAGGCTGATGAAATCAGCAGTGGGTCCAGGGGACACCAAACTGAGGGACAGTGACAGATGGAACTTCAGCGGGCAAAAACTAAGAATTTCTGTTTAGAAAAACAGAGCTGCAAAAGGACCTAGCGGAAATGGGAAGAGCGGCCCAGGGACCAGGATCCCCGATCTGACTGATGAGGTTTTCTCCTTCTGGTTCCAGCTACACAAGTGCAGTGGTGCCAGGAAGTGGCTCCCATGCCACGCAGGAAAAACGTCAAAGAAGTGGTGAGTACTTTGAAATAGTTTTATTGGCTCATAAGACCTTTGCATATAAAAAAAATACCCAAAACACTATGCAGTATTAAATCACGATTACATTTTTTTAACCAATTGAAACTACCCAGAATATACATTTTTTAAAGGAAAAAAAAATCCTACTTAACTGAATTCTGAAATGACATTATGACTTAAATACTATGACAAAATAGATAATTCCTTATAACGTTAATCATTGCACAAAGCTGCCGGGTATTTCATAAGCATAACCATTGCACGAGGTGCAAATGAACACAATTTCAATGTGACACGTTTGGTTGAAGGAACTGCCTCCGCCTGACTTCCGGCGCCGAGCGCTGGTCTGTGCTCACCTGCCCGGGCGGCCTGGGCTCCCCAGCCTTTCTACCCCTCTGTGGGTGCCGCCCGGGGTCAGCAGCGCCTCTGTTTGAAGAAGTCAACGCCTCTCAGCCCCTCAGGCAGGTACTCCTGCTCCACTGGCTCGCTGTACGCGGGGTTGTACTTGTACCCCTTGCCGTAGCCCAGGTCCTTCATCAGCCGGGTGGGCGCGTTCCTCAGGTGCAGCGGCACGGGGGGCAGCGGGCCCTGGTGGTTCCGGAGCCAGGCTTTGACGTTGTTGTAGGCGCTGTACACTTCGATGGACTTCGGGGCTCTAGCAAAGTAGACCACACACTGGGCCAGCAGCACCTGGGCCACAGAAGGACATGTGTGAGGCGGTGGGCGGGGCGTGGGCGGGGTGCAAGCTGCTCGCCACCCTGACGCCTCCGGTTAATTCAAGACTACTGCTAAGATTCATCTGCCTTCCTCGCCGTGGCCAGATGAGCAGTTACCGGGAAGAGTGGAAATCCCTACACGTGAGAGGTAGGCCAGGCTAACGGTTTTCATTTTTTCAGGCCAAAGGTCATTTTACTAAATAAAAATGTTCCTAAACTCCTCAATAAATGGGACAGACGGGCAAGAAGCTGCTGTGTTTGGGGGAAAACTGTAAAGCTATTCAGCTTCTTCAGCCCTTCTACCCCTGGAAATCCTGGATGACTCGCTCTGAACCCTTGCCTCCCATGGACTGCTGGAAAACGGGACCTTGTTGGTAGCAGGGTCTCTCGAGCAGTCTCCAAATGGTTGTTTGAAAACTGTGCAGCTCACTTACTGTCTCCAATGTGACAGAGATGGCAGGACACTAGCTTACATGCACCATGGGACAGGACACCAGTAAAGGACAGACCTGCAGAGGACGGGACCGGCAACTCACCTCGCACTCCGGCATGCCGATGAAATGGCAGCCCTGGTAGGCAGCGACTGCTTGTGTCAGTGCGGAGGGGTCTGCCAGGCCTGTCACAGAGAGACAGAGACATGTAAGTCACAGCGTGCACCGCATGATCTGTGCACAGCTGTAACCGGAGCCCACTGCTGCCTGTAGATGCAGTGACCAGAACAGTGCCACTTAGCAAAGCAGACTGACATCACTGGTCACATGACTCAGGCAAGGCACAGTTGTGGAGTGGCGAGCACATGTGCTGAGAGCTGCTTCCTTCCCTGAGTACAGAAACTTTACAACTAGCAGGAAAAGTGAGAGAGAGAGAAAGCGAGAGACAGACAGACACAGACAGACAGACAGACAGACAGACTACATAAACAAATGAACACAAAGCACAAAGACATTCACAAAGGTAGACATGTTAATGACATAACATTTACACAGATCAAAGAAAAGCGAAGTGCCCTGGCTGTGTCTGTGAACAGTGCTGGGTCTTCTGCTCTGCCCTGGTGCAGGCTGAGGTCTCTGCATGTGGCTACAAAGTAAAATGAAAATGTCCCTTTTATTTCTAGACTGAATAGCCACTTGTGTCCCCAGAATGTTCCTGAAGAGGAAACAGAAAATGGAGTCTTACGAAAATGACACACTCAAAAGCACACGCACAGCCAGGACAGAAGACCGAGCTCCTGCAGGAAGCCTCCCCTGCAGTCCCGCGTGGCCCCACGCCACCCTCCACCCGCCACGGCCGCCTGCTCCCAGCACTCACCGATGTCCTCGCTGGCAAACCTCACGAGCCTCCTGGCCACGTACAGCGGGTCCTCTCCTCCCTCGAGCATGCGCGCCAGCCAATAGAGCGAGGCGTTCTGGTCGGAGCCACGCATGGCCTTGTGCAGTGCGGAGATGCAGTTGTAATGCTCCTCCCCTGCAAGACAGCGCCACTCACTGGGCAGCCCAGCCAGCCCCCATGCACCCCTCACACGCCCCAGGGTCCAGGAGGCCTGGGGCCGGCCGGCCTGACTGCCGCCTTCAGACCGCACCTGCGGGGAGGCGCCACCTCTGGGACCTGCCTCTGCGCAAAGGGACAACCGAAAAATACAGTGGCTGATCGTTCACAATTTAAAAAATGCTTCCAGTTAGAGACACACTGCCCCGAATCCCGTCCAGTCCTGCCCCTCACTCGGACTGCACCAGTGCCATTGTCCTTGCCCCTTTCCAGCCAGTGCTGAATCCCTGTTCTTAGCCTCCTTACACAGCGACCAGGAACACAGTCAACACCACGGCCCGGCACCAGCCAACAGAGGCAGGGTCGTGGGAGGGGGACGGCGACGGCGCCCCACGTCACGTCACGTCCTCATTCACCCCTTCCCGGGCGCTGGGACTGCGCCCCTTCTGGCTTCTCCTCACAGTTAAAGGGACAACAAAGCCAAGTGCCCTGCATAGATTTAGGACCCCGAGGCAGCCAGGGCAGTGCGACTGAAGACGCTCAGGAAAGAGGACTCAAGAGCTGCTCGGGGAGTGGCAAGAAGGCTGGATGACTGTGTTTGAAGAGGGGGAAAGGATTCGGAGCAGGATTGATGGCAACGTGATTCGTGCTGTAATAGGATTTTAACATCTTAACAGTCACGCATCTTCTGATCACGCTGCAGAGGGTGTGGGAGGGCTGTGCCCTGGAAGTGCCAGGCAGAGTGGCAGGGGCAGCTCACACCCTGGTTCCATCCTTGGCGTTCCGCAGGAGGGAACCAAGCATGGATTCTGCCGGAGAGCGAGGTGGCGAGGGCAGCTGTGACAGGCTGTCAGTTGCTCAGTGTAACTTCCAGTGTCTTCCTGATATCTGAAACCTAGCCATGGTTCAGGGATGTCTGCGCAGTGGCACCCAAGAGGACTGGGACAGGACCTAACTGCTCTCATCCTGCAACAATGCACCATTTGGTTTTATCCCATTTTTACCCTGCATTCACAGGCAAGCAAATCAGTAAAATGGAGAAAAACACATTTAAGGGCAGGAATTCAGGAAATGGCAGTGGCACCCGTACACTTTTCATAAATTCCTGATATCCTCTCTCGAGTGCAAGGACAGGATGTCTTCTGAGGAAGCAGAGGTACTGCTCCTGTGAGGCACAGCTCTGGGCTCAACACAAGCCAGCTCAGCCATGAGACCGAGTTCTGCTGGGTGGTGCTTGGGCTTCAGGACCAAATCCAGCTGTGGAACTTGCTGGTCAGGTGACACCTGGCTTTCAGATACAGATGGGAGTGAATGACAAGGTGCAGGCCTACAGAGGGGAAGGACACCAGAGGCCTGATTTCTAAGGAGATCCAGGCCAGACAGGTGGCACTGAACTGAGCAGCGCAGTTTGGGGATGGCTGAGTGCAGCCAGCAGCTGTGTGCCAACTGGGAAGCGTCCCTCCCTGTGATCCACAGGGTTCTGGAACACAGAGAGGCCACACAGAGGGTTCTGTCACCTCTCAAAGTCTGCTCACTGCATCCTTAGCTCTAGTTTTATATTTTGGAAGGAGCCAAACAGAACCCTGCATTTAGATGTCTCCCTTCCCAGACTTTCCTAGGGCTGACATGACAGTCAAGAGTACCAGGCGAGCAGGCCAAGTGAGAAGGCCCGCTGAGGGGGACAGCATTGAAGTGCAGCCAGGCATGTGTCATGTGTCACGTGTCCTCAGCCACAGGGACACCCAATGACGCCCAGCCGAGCAGAGGGCACCAAGGTCCACAAGCTCTGGCTGCTTCTCTGAGGTTGTGTGGTGAGTGCGTGTGCCCAGGAAGGAGCAGTGCCTGGGACTAAAGTCCTTCTGAAGCCACCTCTTCTCCAATAGGAAGGAAGGCTCTTGTCACTAGGGATGTCAGAGACATGGCAGAGCTGCCGTGAGACACAGGAAGTCTGACAACCAGTAGAACCTTTGAAGGTGTGGACATTCTTTTCCATTTACTATGGCTCATTCAGAGCCACATAAGTGCTCCAGCCTGATCTACAGTGATCTATCTTACCTGCTACCTCTTCTAAACAGAATGCGAATGCCCTGTGCTCAACATCTGAGCTGCACTGGCCACCTCCCATCTGTGATCGCTGTTACCATAGCCCTGTGCACACTGCATAGCTAAATTTTCAAAAAAGCTACATGAAAACATCAAGAGCCATGGAAATCAATTTTTAGACTCTAGAAACTAAGGATTTTAACTTTCATGCAAGCCACTGAGCCATTTAGAGCAAAAGTCCTCCTGTTACTGCTTGGCTATCGATAAAATTTACCCACCGTTTTGTGCATGAGTTTTCACAAGCATTTGTACTCTGCAGGGCGCCCCCAGACAATAACGGGAAACAATGAATGACACTGCTACACACAGTGGAAGCCTGTGATTTCAAATCCCGAGCTCCTCCTGCTTCTCACCCGAGCAGCTTCTGCCAGAGGCCTGTCCTCGGAAAGGTCAGCCCTGTCCATCACCAGTGTGCAGGTCCACCTGACACTCTGGGGTGCGCTCTGACCCAGCTGAGCATCGTCGCCTGGAAATGAGGACTCCACAGCGACACTTTCAACACCCGGTACTCACCGGCGCGGTCATATAAAATGTGGGAGCGCTGGAGGCCTTCCTTCACGTCATTCTCGGTGATAAGAACGCGGCTCGGGGAGTACGTCTGCCCACTCTTCTTACAGAACATCTTCCTGGAGCTTAACCTGGCCAGCACCGCCTGCTGCAGTCCGTTCAGGCCAGTGCGGGCATCCCCATCACTGAGGTAAGCCAGAGTGTCCACCGCTTTGTCCTCTATGAACACGGAGGGCCTGCAACACAACCAGTGTCAGTGACTTCGCATTCAGGCCACGTCCACTCTGCAGCACAGCGGGGTGAACTAAGACTCCTTTGTGAACTCACTGGAGAGCAACCTTAGCTCAAAGCGTTTGCCCTTCTACTGAACTACTGTAGTTAATTAAGCATCTTGGAGACTAAGAAGAGACGCTGGAGGTCAGAGTATCACACCGGCTCAGGAGTGTGACGCTGACACCGGATGTCACACTACAGAACAGTGAAAACTTCATTCTGAGCCCTACACCTCACACATGCTGCAAAGGCTGGGGTCTGGGTGGCATGGGAACGCTCAGACCATCTCCCACAAGAGGGAGGGGTGACACTGTACCAGACATTGGCTCTGAAAGGCTCTGTATAGACAAGTCCTTTTACAAACTGCAAACAAGGTCCCCAGTTTTTAGGGTACAGCAGAAACTAGTACTAGGTTTCTAGCTCTTGGCCTGCCTGTCACAGGGTATTAAACACATGAGTCTATGCAGGGCAGCAGGGTCACTAGCCTGAGGACACATCAGCAGATGCCAGGAATGGCTGGGGAGATCTTGGGTAAGTCACCTAACCTCTCTCCAAAGGTCAGAACTCAACTTTAAGATCTGACTTCTACATCTGGACCATCATAAAAAAGTCTCGTGGATTATCTTTTAAGTCTGATTAAGCAACATTTTCCCTTCCCAGTCTAGTCAGACAAGTGAGCTAACACATCACTTGGAAGGGTCTTATGATTTCCTGACTGAACTGCTGGTTGCACATTTGTGGAGCAAAATATAATTTATAATTCACCCAAGTCATTACCAGCCTTCAACCGGAAGTATCAACAGCAACAGTATGTCCACTGGGACTGTTCACATCCACTGCTTGGAACACACAAGCACCAACCAGGCTGGCCGGAGCAGAGCTTTGAGGGCTCAGCTTATCTGCTGGGGTTGACCCAGAACGCCTTACTGCACTCACCTAGGGTCACCTGGGGGCAACTGAATAATACCACTTGGCAGTTTATTCACTGAGACACTTGGTGCTTGGGTCTGAAAGGCTGCTTCACCTCATTCCCTCATTTATCAAAGATGGCAGCAATTCACAGTTACTCACTGAGGACCTTGCCCATGCAGGACACCTGGCCTGACTGGCTTTCTAACCAACCACTGCCGCAGACTCCTGGTGATGGCTGGGCCCCAGAGCCCTGGTCACAGCCTGAAGCCTCACCCTCCTCCCTTCCGAAGGCTGTGTCCTCTCAGCGGACTCCTCACCAGGCCATTCAAAACACATGCCAGAGCCACCTCACTGGCACCTCTCAACCAGACACCAGATTTCCTAGATGACTTAAAAGAAAATGATGGGCCATGTACTATAGGCAATATGAAAAGGGAAGACCAGCATGAAAAGGGACATGGGTGTCCATGAAGTGACTGACAGGGAAGGGCACATTTATCCGTGAGTGGCTGGGGAAGAAGAGAGAACCAGAGCTGTCTCGGCACTTCCGGTCCACCTGGGAAGAGCCAAAGCAATGCCTTCCAGCTCCCTGGAAAATCTTCCTGGCAACAAAGAACCTGGAGGACCACGGAGGGGAGTAAAGGGGTAAAAGCAGGAGGCCTCTTGGCTCTCACTGGTAGAACTGTGTTCGCCCAGAACCGCGAGTTCCGCTGTTTGCTACCATCTTCTCTCCATCTGCACTAGACACGGGCACTGAAGAGCAGGAACCAGGCTGCATTCCTTCCCCGTGACGCCAGTGCCTGGCAGCTAAGAGGCCCTCAGTGTCTGCACAGTGGACACTGACTTCCCTTCTCACCACCTCAGCGTGAAACACTACTTTCCAAAACACAGTAAGTACAGAAACCAAAATCCCTATCTCCACTACCTAGAGAGAACAGCTCGCAGGTCATCTGCGGGGTTTCTTTCACGATTCAACCAGCTACATGGTGATTAACCCTGGGCTAAGTGTTTAAACTCATCTGAGGTCATACCGTGTCCACTTTCACAGCCTTGACAATAGTGGCTTGAAAGACTTGAATATTACTTCTCAACTACATGTGCATCAAAATTTAAAAACACGCAACAGGAGAGACTGAGTCGCCCCCAGGTGACCCCACTTCTAGACTAACTTAAAATTAGTATCTTGATATATATCCTTTTCCCATGAACTTGTCCTTTATTGTTCCTTAGATTTATAAACACTGCACCATAAGTCAGGCTTTGAAAACGCCATGTATTACATGCCCTTTCTTGGACTTTTTAATCTAACCAAAGTCTAAGGCATTCTGCTGCTGTGGGTTGGACTCCTGAGGAATGAATGCTGCTGCCACACAAATGCCACCAGCCTCCCGCTCAGCCCAGTCCTCATGCCCTGGATGCAATCCACATTCCCAACTTCACTCCTGGCCACAAGGGCAGAGTATTTTTAAACCCAAATGAAGCCATCAGAAACTCTGTCCAACCAACGAAACAGGGCTGCTGGTGACACCACGGTCACATAAGGACGTTATAAAATGGAAATTCGTAGTTCAGAACACTGTGCAGGAAGCTTTGCAGTTTCTCCTCAACGTGTTCTGAACCCAGCATGTCCTGAAACTGCTTATCTGAGTTCTGGAGATTAATAAGAAGTGCTAAGATGGTCTGAGATCTTAGGGAAAAAAGAACTCATGCTAAGAATAAAGGAAGGGGTATTTATACTGATCCTTATAAAACACCTCAGCAAACAGTAACTTATTTAAAGAACCTTGAAAAAGCATTCTAGAGCAATCTAACATTTTACAATTTAAGCATAAACATATAAAATGTTTGTATTACCTTCCAAAGGTAAACTAGAAGTAAACAAGATGAAACTTCCTTTGGTGACAGATTGCCAAAAATCTCATAGTATCCTACAGAGAATAAGCAACAGATAGTAAACTACGTGATAAATAACTGTTCCATAATAAGGGGGAAAACTGGTTCCCACAAACATGCTGGAGAAGACCGGATCCTTGGCTAACAGGACCCAGGCGAAACAGACCTAGGGAGCCTCGCTCCTCCCCTCTAGGGGAAGCTCTGAACCTACAAGAGGAATACAGACAGCTCCCTCCTCCCTTCCTCTCCTGGGTCCTCATCCTTCGGCACACTGCCTTCTCCTGGCAGGTAATACTGGGATTTGGAGGATGCTAACTTAGATGGGTAGATACTGAAGGCAGATGCGTGAAGTAAGTGAAAATGTGTGTGCCTGACATTTCATGGCAGGACAAAAGATTCCACAGCATAAGGCTTGGTTACTCTCCATCGATAAATTACAAACCCAAGGAAAAGGAACATTACACAGGCAGACAGGCTGACAGCAGTTCTCAACTGGGGATGTGTACTGGGGTAAAGAAGCTTCTTCCTCAGTACAGACATGGTTCTACCACCACTAGTTTACTGACTGCCGGATCTCCAGGGGTAGACCCTGGGCATAACGCATCCTCGACAGTGATGTGCAGACCTGGCTGAGAGGCCCTCCTGATGCCCTGTGGAAGGGATTTTGTGCTCCTCATGCTTTACAGATCCAGTTTCCTGACACAAAGAAGTGTATTGAAAAAGGTGAGAAAGCTTTTCACCTCCTTTCACCTTGGTGCCTGGAACATTCTGGCAACTGAGTTCACTGAGCAGTTAACAGAACACCTGTGAAACTGGTACTAGCACGTTCAAGCTGGGTGACTGTGGGTATTTACTTAACCTTGTTGTGCCTCAGTTTCCTCATCTAATGAAAAAGAAACCAAAGCTGGGCAGAAGATTGGACAAAGTATGCACAATGCTTAGGCAGTGCTTGTCACAACACAAACACTCAAATAATTGGTGATGAGAACTATTTGAATTAATTCAACCGAACACTCTCCAGAACTGTCAATCTTCAAAAGCCTCAAGCCCTGCTGTTTCCATGGTAACCAGAGTGAAAGCAAAAACAAAACAAAACTTATTTTCTCCACAAAGAAAGGTCTTATATTTTGTAGATAGTAGCCTCCTTTGTTAAATCTCACAGAACCATGACTTTCCTGGGAGGGATCTGTAGTGGGTGCAACAGTGACCCCAAAAGATGTCAGTTCTAACCCTTGGAACTTGTGGTTGTAACCCTTTTGGCCACAAGGTCTTTGGAGATGAAACTAGAATCTCATAGTTGGACCACTCTCAGTTTAGAATGCACCCTAAATCCAATAACAAACATCCTTTTAAAAGACAGAGAAGACACAGAGGTCATGGAAGACAAGCGATGCAAGCCTCGAGCTAAAGAGTACCGGGAGCCACACGATGCTGGGAGGAGGCCATGCTTTCTTCTGGAGGCTCTGCAGGCCTAAGGCTGGGGACCCTTTGATTTTGGTCCCGACTGCAGTATTGTGAAAACAGTTACTCTTCTAAGCCATCGGGTTTGCTGTAACTTGTTCCAGCAGTCGTGGGGAACCAACATTGTGGTCATGAGAGTAGTTTCTGGTTTCTGACGTTGTTATGGCATCATTTTAACGTATCTATTTTTTTAATATTCAGATTAGCTCATGTATGTTAACTTTTCTCTTTATATTAACATACCTATCTTAATGTACTTACACTGTTATTTGACACTGGATCTCAATAAATAGTTCCAGGCCGGCCTTGAACTTGCAACCCTCCTGTCTCAGCCTCCTGGGTGCTGGGATTACAGGCACTGCTGTACTATACTTATGTACCTTGTTACTTTATACTTTAAAAAAAAAAGGTTTGAGTAAAGTACTAAAATCCACTCCATACAATTCACTCTGGTCAGTAGCTTTAATCCCCATGTTTTACTACCTTTGTTTGTAGTGGTAGGAAATGTTACTTAGAGGCAGGCAAACGATTCAGATGTTTCAAAAAAAGAGACAGAAAAATATCATTAAGTATTTGGTTAGGGGGCCATCCTGTCTAGGCCTCCATTTTCCAGGTGATTAGAGAAAAGCTCCAAATCACAGTAAAGCCACAGCACCCTTCAAAGAGTCCCATGACCATTGAGCACTTCAGTCCAGGCCTTGGAAGCCCGCCTGGCTGGACAGCTAGAAGGCAGTCACGCTGCTCACACCTCTGCCTTCTCCAGTGATGCTGTCTGGTCCACCACCCACAGCTTCTTTAGGGGTGCTTCTGAATCCACGTGTGTCCTGTGATCTGAGGACCTATGACCCTCAGAGCAGTGCACAGGGCAGGTTGATTAAACACTGCTTTTCTTTCCCATTTTCAGCAGCACCAGCTCGTCATACCACAGCCCAGGGATTTTTTCCTCACTTCCCAAATGAACCCCGCACAGATAGGATACTTCACTGTTTGTGTTATGTGACCAAAACGCTTTCAGACAGTAAAACACCCAGCAACCGTTCACTGGCCATGTGAAGCAAAGAACTATGGCACAGGGAAGCTTCCTGCCATCCTTCTGAACCCCAGCTGGCACCCTCTTCTACCTGGTGAAGGTTTGCTTTTCCAGATGCTTCTTCTCTCTAGCCCACCCAGGCCGTGTGAGTTCAACACGGTGCAGCACTGCAAGGTGACCTGCTCCTCTGGCTGTATCCACTGTGCCTTCTCTGCAGTCACAGGATTTTCAACATCCAGTCAACACCTAGCATACGTGGGACCTTCACTGTCTACTGAATAAACACAGGAGGCACATTTTTAAGATGGAAGACTCAGGCTGGAGGTGATGCTCAGAGGCCGTGTGTGCGCCTGGCATATATTAGCCCTTGTGCAATCCCCAGCACCAAACCAAACGCTTTTCTCCAGCTTTAATGGGAATTATTCATGCACACGTGTACACTGTGAGAACTCACAATTCCTCGAGCACAGACAGGAATGACCTAAGTGGCTGCAGGAATAGTTTGAGATGAGCACCCTGCTCACCTCCTCTCACGCACAGCCTTCTACAACCTCGGATTTCTCTGTACATGTTCTAGCTGCCGTCCAGGGCACCAAAACATGACAGGAGGATACAAACACATATCACATCCCCCTGAGAAAGAAAGTAACTGCTGGGGATCTGCTTCTGGTTGGACTCATGTAACCAAGCCTGACGTGTGTGCACAGGAATGAACACACAGATGATGCCAGCCAACAGGGATCTGAAAGTAGAAGTTCACCTATTGTAGCCGAGAGACAATGATCCACTCCTAGGTACCCAGGGCAAGCAGGCTGGTAGCTATTTCTTTCAGGAACTCGTTCACAATGTAAATGATTTTTCTGTGGCCTGTGCCATCACCCAACTTATCTTCCTATCAACTGCTCACAAGTCCACCAGTTCACAGGCTTAAGTTTTTTATTCTTTCCTTTTACTCTGCTTGCTGTCGTGAAAAGGGCAATGGTATTATACAAAAAGCTCGACACCTGGGTAATTATCCTTTATGTTGGACTGCACTGAAATAAATAAATAAACAAAACAAAACAAAACAATTAAGCTGCTTTTCTTGTATTAAACATATGCTAGACATGATACCGGGATATAAACAAGGATAAGTTCTTGCTTTCCGAGCTCTCCCAAGAAGGTGGGGACATAAAAAAGCAAAGGAGAATAAAAGTTTAGGACCGATTCTAAATGAGGGACTGTGGGAAACCATACAGATGGATACAGGGGCTCTGATTCGGAATCACCGACTCTGCTTTGTATCTGTCCGCTTCAGTAACTAAAGGAGATGAAATCTTCATTCTTTCACTGGATCCTCTCAGACTTGTATGTGCTCGCTAATCACCTGGAAACCCTTTAAATGCAGCAATGCCTTCACAGGGATGAGCTCCACTTTCCACTTTCTCATTTCATAGCAGTGGGGGGGGGGTCCTGACGATGTCTGAGTAACTCAATCCCATGAAATGATGACATGAGAAAAAACAGAAATTACCCTGGATAAATGAAAGGCAGGATATAAAGTTATAGGTAGACTGCTAAGAACTGGTACACAGAAAACAGCAAAAATTTTCCTTGTTTTTCCAACGTGCTTTTACTACATGCTGATACAACTCTATGATGAAAACTTTATTACAGAAGAGGCATGGGGAGCCCTTAGTATTTATGGGCTCCAAATCCTCAAATCTATACTGCAGACCCTTTTCTACTTGTCATTATTCCTTAAACCACAGAGAATGACCACTACTGATACCTTATTTATACTGCAGTAGGAACTAGAATCAATCTAGAGGGGTGTGGACATAGCTCAGCAGTACAGCACTTGCCTAACATGAGCAAGGCTTTGGGATCCACCCACAGCACTACAAAACAATTAAAAAGTGGGTAATCTAAAGAAGACTTCAAAGATACACAAGGATGCACACAAGTTATAGATAAGCACTGCACCCTTTCATATCAGGAATTTGAGCACTTTGGTATCGTCGAGGGGGTCCTGGGGCCAATACCCTGCAGACACTGAGGGATGACTGTACAGGTGCAGCGCCCTGGCAGGAGCCTGAGACCCTGGCGGGGTCTCTTGAGCACAGGTACACCTGACAGATACCAGCAACTTCCAGACCTCCTTTCCAGCCACAGTTCTAAAGGCCAATCCATCACAACTATGCACTAAGATGAAGCAGTCTCCATCCGCCCAGGGTGCACTGCCAAATGTTTGCAGGCTTTCTTGAGACCTGGCAGCATTCTTCCCACATGTGGGGTGGGAACAAATGGGAGAGGCCACTCAGAGACTGCTGAAACCTAAGCCCCGAGCCTGCAACTGTGCCTTCCACTTTAATCCCCACAGAAAAGCGGCTCCACAACTTGGCCTTGGGGCAGGCGTGAGCAGCTGGGTAGCCCACAGTACCAGGAGGAGGGCGGCAGCCCGTCCTGACCAGATTATGTTCCGCTGTGTGTTTCAGCCGACACATGAACAAATGCCTCGGGAGGAATGTGTTCTAATATAAAAAAGGAAAACCTCTGACCCAAGAAATTAAGCTGATTCTCCATGAAACATACACCTGTGCAGCCATGAACACGTGTGGTGCTTGTGCCATTGAAGCTGGCTGTCAAAAGCAAGAGACAACCTCAAGCGCCATTTCAATACGAATTCCTTACTTTCAGCAGTTTGGCTTCCTGGGTGTGAAACAAGGTTTAAATAATGGTATAGTTACAGTTACATTAAATTTCTCTTAATGTTTTTTAAAAGAATAATAAACTGCTGGGAAAAAGGAAATCCAAATCTACTATATAAATCTCCAAAGACCTGTTAAATCTAGGAAGTATACACCTATTTGTTCTGTCCAGTGGGGGACACATAAACCTTTAAAACAATCAGTGAGGTTTCCCAGTCTTCTAAGCTTTTACAACAGTCAGCTAGGAGAAGCACCTTGAACACAAAAGCAAACACCCAAGCACAAACACCACAGAGCAACATTAAAGCATGAGGAATCATGGTTACACCCGTTAAAACAAGAAAACCCATCTTCACACAGAGGAAATTCTCCCTCTGCTGCAGTATTTTCATCAGGGCCATCACTAGTTTTGCCAGGTCTCTGCCCTGCTGGGCTGAGGCCCTGCCCCTTCGGGGGCCCTGGAGCTCCTTTAGGTGGTGTGCACGCCCCTGGGCTCTGCCTACAGTCAACTTACTCGGAGCTGCTGTTGCTGCTGTGGCTCAGAGGGTCACCGGGCCTGCTAGAGTCCAGGACATGGATTCCCAGGGAGTTGATTGCACGCATTAGAATAGTCACCATCGCCTCCACTGGAAGCTTCTCTAAAACAATCACCCGACAGCGGCTCAGAAGCGCTGCGTTGACCTGGAAGGAAGGGTTTTCAGTGGTTGCCCCAATCAGGGTGAGCGTCCCACATTCCACGTGAGGAAGGAAAGTGTCCTAATCATGGGAGGAAAACAGAAGAAAGTGGTTCCAGTCAACAGCCACCTGCAGCCCCCCACGTAAGTTGACTATCCACTCCTTTTTTCCTTATCTTTACCTTTATACAGTCACCAAGTATGAGCACAATATTTGGAAGAGCTCCTTGGTTCTTAAGTCAAAAACTTAGCTGCTAGAGTGCTGGCGTCTCAGCCTGACCTCTTGCTGCTAAGTAATGGCTCTCAGGAGAATTCTAAATTTTAATACAAATGACTCCTTTGTATATTCTACCCAAAACTGAACTGGTACATAGCTTATACATATCATATGAGCTTTTTTTATTTACAAAAGCAGAAAAAATACAAAAACATCAGTATTTCTAATATTTCCATTGCAAATAATCATGTTACCCATTCTACAGACCTGGTGAATATAAAACCACCAGGTGTTGTTACCTTAGGGAGAAACACTAAGGTGAGTCAGTGGTTCCAGGTGAAATCTACCAGGTTAACCTTAGGCAGAATGCAAATGGGTCTGTTTAATTCTGAAAGTCATTAAAGTAACCAGGGATGACTATATTTTGTATCATCCACTTTGATGACCCTGAAGGCGCAGAAATATAGACCATCATTTTGAAAGTATGGGAGACATTTAAAAAGCTCAAATAATGATCTTAAAATCAAGTTTACTCACAAAGACTGAATATTTGAGATGAAAATTTCCTAAAACCTGGAAGCTTAATCCAAAGCTGCTCTTTTACAGGGAAACATCAGGGAATACACCAAGTATCCCTTTATTACAGAGAACACTTTCTTGTCACATAAAAAAGGGGGAGAGAAACTGTGGGGAAGAGGGGCTAGACGGATAGACTAAAAAAGCTTAAGGTTCTTTGTAGTCACAGCTAATAATCACAACAGTCTCTAGCACTTTATACTTTTTGAAGTGATCTCAGTTTATATTTTGATATACAATGACCAAAAGATAATAAAAGGAAGTTAATGTACCTGCTGAGATTTATTGAACCGATGAATCTCATCAATAAAAAGGATAGTTTTCCTTTTGAAAAAGCTCTTTTCATTCTGAGCTTGTTTTATGACATCTCGCACATCATTCGTCTTGGCATTTGTTGCGGACAGTGTCACAAACCTTATGCTGTGTTTCTTGCTGTTGTTGGCTATGATGTGAGCCAGGGTAGTCTACAAAAGAAAACACACACACACACACACACACACACACACACACACACACACATTGAAAAGCTGGCCAGGAAGCTTGTGGTGGGCAGGCGCTGTCCAAAGCCTCAGGACTATTTTCCAAGCAACCTGTGGATTCTGAAGGATGCTTTGAGGTACGGATGTAATCTGAATAGCTACAGTGTATTTTCGAATGTTAAAAGAGAAACAGAGGATACACACATATGTGAGGGAAGCAAGCTAACTCTTAGGATAATTCTGAACTTTTCTGCTTTTAATTCCTTTCTCGGGGACTCTAAAGATCTCTGGAATCCCAATGAGGAATGGCTGTCTTGATTTAGCAGTCTAGGTGACAGCTGTGACCTCCCAAAGAGAGGAGAAAAGAAAATTCTCCCCCCACCAGCCAAGAAAGCACTGTGGTTGAAGGACTGGGGTGTAGAGCTGACCCTGAAACCATAGGCAGAACAGGCGGCTCAGCTGAAGTTAAGAATGGAGTGAATGACAACCACCTAGTTTTGGTGCTTGTCACTTTAAAATGTCCCCTCTGGTAGGAGACCCAACTTCACCTCAATCCTGTTAGCACAGCAGAAAACAAAGAGGTCCCAGGAAAGGACTGGTCCTCAGTACCTGGCATTTAATGAGTGCTTGGCAGACACGCACATGCTCTTAGTAAGGATACTGTCAGCATCGTAGTAGTGAAAACAGGAATAAAGAGGGAAGACTACACGAGCCGCAAATTGGCTCCTGAATGAAAAGGCGGCACTTTATTTTAAAAGCTATATAGCACCACTAGACACGGCTGCTGCTTCTTTATCAAATCCCAGCCTGCCTACTGTTTGGGATGAGGCTCCCATGTCACAAGGCTTGCAGCTCATCACCTGCCACCTCCCTGAGCAGCCTGGCCAGTGACCCTCTTGCACTAAATCTAGGACTCATCTACGCGTCCCCCTGCACATCTTGTCTTGCAGACTGGGACACGAGCCACCGATGTTCATTTTCATGATTTTATATAAAGACTTAATAATTACTAAAAGTGCCACTGTGCACCCCCCTAAATGGGGTAGGTAGCAATTAAACACATAGGGGCAGACATCTGGGGGTTGGCGATGGAGCTCAATGGTAGGGTGAGCATCCTGGGTCTGGTCCCCAACACACATATGGGCAGTATTTGGGACACATCTTATGCCCACCTGGCAAAAGATAAAAGCATTACAAACCCAAAAGTGCAAGGCGCAAGATGCATTCCAGGAACTCAAGAGAACTGTGGTTAAGTTTTGAGAGACAAAGCTGGAAGAAGTTAATTATCAACAGGCCTGTGTATGAGAGAGTTGAACCTCAAAGCTAGGAGAGCTCTTTACCCTCTGACCCCAGATTCTGTCTCTCACTGTGTTCTTTCTTCTCCCTCTTTCTGCAAACGGGGGAACACTGACTGCTAAGTACCTCTGAACAGTCTCTCTGGCTCACCTCCTCCTTTTTTCTCAGGTGTTCTTCCAATGACATGCTCTCTAGACCCACAGTATCCAACCCCCTGTGCCCTTGTGCTAGTCCCTGATGAAGGTATCAGCGCTGCTGCTGCTGCACTAAAACACAAAGCAATATGAGAAAAGTTACAGAGAAGCTTGAGGAAAACGACGTGCAAAGGAAAGAGTTTTCTTATTTTGAAAATCTAGTGTTGAGCCGATTAGTGGGCGGGAAAAGATACACAAACAGAAATAATTCAATCACTTCTATCATACATGAACCTGTATATGTACAAATGGAATACACCAGGCTCCTTGACAGTGTATGTGGCATGCTGTTTCCCTCGGAATAAAAATCGGAGCCGACATGGGCAGGGGCACAAAGGTAGCACAAAATCTAGAAGTCCACAGGCATTCAGAGGCATTGCCTTTTAAGCAAGCTCTGCAGGTGCCTCTAGGAACCTGTGACCTCCCCACGCCCATCGAAGACGCCCCCGGCGGTGCTGGCCTGGAGTGCTGGAGACTGGAAGGGAGAGGGGGAGAGAGGCAAGCTTCGGTGGCTGCGGGCGGGCCACACTCACCTTGCCACAGCCCGGCGGCCCCCACAGGATAAGCGAGGGGATCTCGTTGGTCTCCAGCAGCGGGCGCAGCAGCGTCTCCTGCCCCACGGCCCTGCTCTGCCCGATGTAGTCCTGCAGGGTGTCGGGTCTCATCTTGTCGGCCAGCGGCTTGCCCTCCAGCATCTGTCGGATCTCCTCGGCCGCCAGTGCCCGGGGGTGCGCGCGACTCCCGCCGCCTGTCCCGAAGGCGGTGTCGGCGGCGTCCGCGTCCCAGTGCCCAGGGTCGTCCTCGCCGTCCGCGTCCGCGTCTCCGTCGCCATCGCCGTCGCCGCCCGCCTCCTCCAGCTCCTCCGGCGCCTCCGCCTCGTCCCAGCTGCGCGGAGACGCGCTGCCCGCCGCGGCGGCCGCCGCCGGCCGCTTCCCCGAGCCCTTCCTGGCGGGGCTGCCGGCGCGCGCCACTGGGAAGTCGGGGATGAGGCGCGCGCCGCTGGGCGTGGGCGGCGCGTCGTAGCTCTCGCGGCTCTCGGTCTCGCCGCCGTCGTCGCCCTCCTCGCCCTCGCCCTCGCTGCTCTCGGCCGCCGTCGGGGTGGCCGGCTGCTTTAGCGCCGAGCTCTCCGACAGCCGCCGCCGCTTGGCGCCGGGGGGCGAGGGCCCTTTGGCGCGCTCTCCAGCGCGGTGCGGCCCGGCCGCGGGCTCCGCGTGCCCCGCGGGGTGCAGCAGCAGGCAGCGGTCCAGGTGCGAGTTGATGTGCGCGGCGGGCATCATCTGCTGGCACACGGGGCACTGCACCTGGTGCAGCTGCGACAGGAAGGGGTCGTCTTCCGGCCCGCTCACCTCCATGGCGGCCGCCGCCCTCCCCGGCGCCCGGCGCGGCCGCACCTGCCCCTGCAAAAGCCGAGGCCTCGGATGCCCGCGGCTAGGCCCCGCGCCTTGAGACCCTCGCTCCGGGAGGCGGCAGGACGCGCGCGGGCCGGGGGAGGGCGCCGCTCATGCCTCACGTCCGGAGCTCCCGCATCGGCACGCCCTCGGCCGGCCGCTGGCGACGACTCGCGGGGCGCGTCGGGAAGTGTAGTCCGCAACCATTTGCCTCGCCTCGGGCTAGGCCTCGCGCGGCGCTTCGGGAAACGTAGTCTGGGGATACCCGTTCAGACGCAAGCCATGTATTGCGCGGCGCGCCGGGAAGTGTAGTCCGCGACCGGTGGGCGCCATCGCCACCGGCCATTTCTCGCGCGGTATGGCGGGAAATGTAGTTTTTAATGATTCATTCCGGCCTCCTGTCATTCGCTTCCGGTTCCTTGAGAGTTCTTTTTTTTAGGGGGGGAGGTCGGGGGACCTTTGAGCTGGGCAAGAAACTACGACCTTTTGGCTTCTGGAGAAACGGGAGGCGGGGGAGGAATCTAGGCCAATTTGTGGCGGGGAGGGCGGCTTTCCAGGCTCCACACGCCCAGGGAGCTGAACCGGCGCTGGGATAGCGGCGGGCGAGTAGGCCACCGAGGGTGAATGAAAGAGAAAGTGGGTGACGGTGAGTGGCAGATGCTCCTTTCTGACCCAGTAGCAGACAGGTTGCTCAGGTTGTCTTACATCCGTTAAGTAAGAGCTGCGGTCGGAAACCAGCTTAGGCATTCCCTCCCCATAGCAAAACGGTGACGGGCGACCTTGCAAAATGCCCACCCCAAACGCGTGGAAAATAATACCATGTAAGTGTCATTGCATTGGCATTGCAATACTTTTATTTTCCACCTTTAACTCTCCCCTTGCAAGAAATGCTTAGTAAGGGGGCATTCTTGGCACGTTGACCAGGCTGGCCTCAAATTTGGAATCCTGTTTCAGCCTCCCAACTAGCTGGAGTTGGGGGGAGATTATGTTAAATAAAGAAATAAACGAATTCATGAAGAATGAAGTTTTTTTTTTTTTTTTTTACTATCGCACAAGAACATCTCCTTGGAAGTTATTGAAGGAAAGTTTTAAATGTACTCTTTTCTTTCTGAAGGTGTGATCATGTTAGTCTGTGGAATAAAGTGTCAGTAGCTAACAGAAGGAACATACAGAGAGTCTGTTCGGAGGCATAGGTGTATTAGGCCAAAAAAGCTGGCTGACTTTAGAGAGAGCTTTAACGGATGAGGGCTTGGGCATCTGGGTAAGAGTATCACTGCTTATATGAGTTCTTGCTTCAGCTAGAATAGAAATTAAAACGCAGGTAAACAAATTTACAGGCAAGAACTCTAATCAGGAAGTAAGAAAATGATGAATGGATTTCAAGTTTGAGGAGAGTAAATGCTGAAAAGGTGCAGATCAGGTGGGGCCATTAACAAAGGGAAGAGACCAATGTGAGTATACAAGAGGTGAAATCCAATGTTTGGATGATTGAATTTTTCTAGACACTCAAAGATTAATAGGAAAACTAATCAGAATTAAGAACAGAATATTTCCCTAATCAAAGTATAATTTGAAGTTGTTAAAAAAAAATAGAGGCTCATAAACATTTGTCCCTAGAGCAACAGAAATATCACAGAAGCAAATGCTAGTTCTAGGGCCATTCTCAAAACAGATTGTGAAGAAAAATCTTAGCTACATTTAAAGGTATAATATACTACACTGATTTTAAACATTTACAAAAATGTTTAAACGTTAAAATATGTTCATTTTTTAGTCATGGAGAACAATTTTAAAATAATTAAGTTTCTTGAATTCTTCAATTAAAATAAAGTTCTTGGGTAGAACAATCAATACATAAAGCTCTTACATAAAGAATGTGTAAAGTCTTTTATTTTAATATATATAAGGTCTAAATTATATATAAGGTCTAATATATATAAGGTCTATATAATAATATATATAAGGTCTAAATTTTTCTTTTTTGAAAATATATGCTTATGCAAAATCTAATGGAAAGCCATTAATATTTAGCACCTTCTCGTCTTTTAAAATATATATCATGAGTACACTGTGTGCTTTCATAAAGATGTGATGCTCTGTCTTCGTTGTTACCCAGTGTGTGTTTTCAACAGAATTTATTGTCATGTAACTGTAAAGAATGAAAGGGAGTTTGCCACACTTTGAAACCCTTCCCACATATCCAGCTTTTCCATTACTACTACCATCAGTGTAGTATGTGTCTGCTGTAGGTATAGATTCAGGACATACAGTTTTAGGTACAATCCAATTATTCTGTTTAAGAAACTGTAAAAGCTTAGAATTGTGAAAATGCTTGTCTCTATTTCCCATATAACTAGTAAACCCAATTTGCCACTGTTCACTCCTTTGTAATGTATGATCTATCTGCTGTGTTTTTTTTTCTATCTGCTGTTTTATCAAAGAAAAAACAGTAGATGCAGGGTCTACTGATAATGCCATGAGAGCATCCCTTATACACAATTAAGCTTATTTATCTATGCATGTAGTGACCACTTTTGTTCCTTGTGTGGAAGAAAAATTCATTCTAAAACAGTTTCTTCTTGCCACAATACAGCTGTAAGAGAGTGAGATGTTGTTAAGAGTGTAACTGGTTTAGATAATGTTCTACCCAAGAATAGTCTTGGGAGCAAATCAAATGGAAAGATCCCTTTTAATACAGCTCCAAGTAATCTGGCCTTACAAGTTTGAGATCCTATATCCTGACAGGCTCTTATATGCTCATCTAAAGAGGTGCCCTGAGATTTTAATGGCCTGAAGACCTTTTTGCATTTTGCATTAGCATTGTCAAAGGATAATATTTGCAATAGCAGGACCCTCAAATCCGGTTGAGACACTTTTTTTTTTTTTTGGAATACTTCTTTTAATCTAGCTATAAATTCTACATAAGATTCACTAGCACTTTGAACTACTTTGAACACTGATGGAACCATTTGACCAGGGAGAACAATCTTCTCCCATACCTTTAAACAATGCATCCTTGGCTGAACAACAGTAACACCACCATACTGTAGGTGTCAATGTATTCCAAACCAGTCCCCGGAACCAGTGAGCTGACCAGCAGAAGTATGAACTGGAAGGTTAGCATGCTCATTGCATCAGGGAGTCAATTCCAACTCATCACTCCACCAAGTTTTAAATTAAAGAAATTCAGTGAAAAATTGAGAACCATTCACCCAATCATTTCCCAATCCCAGGGGATCCAATTTTCAGATTGAACCAATCTCAAAATCAACCCGAGTATAAGAAGGAGAGTTTGTGCCATAAGATACACAAGCCTGTTTCAGTTCCTTAATAGTTTTAAAAGATGGCAGATTATGCTCATATCTAATGTAACCTTGGGGATACTGCTGATCTGGCATTTGGGTTGTAGTGACCGGAAACAGAGCAAAAGCTTGACAAGCATGTGAACCACCCGCTGGTTTTGCTTAAATGAAAACTTTCACTACCGCAGTCTTTGGCAGTGGTGTTTTGTCATTTGAGGTGGATCTAGAAAGGGTCATAATATCTGGGTTGATGGTGCTACAAGACTACAAGATAGGCATGGAACACAAAAGATGTAGGGAAATTGGATTTGACTGATTTATCATTAGGCCACGGTAAAGTTGTTTTCAGAAAGATTTCCAAAAGAACCATACCTCCCTTCACCCTCTGTAATCTGCCCTGACCCCTGAAGCAGTAAAATATCTCAGGTAAACCATCTTTCGACTCAGCATCAGAACTGTCTTTGCCCTTCTCTTTTCTCATGTCTGGCAAAATCTCCTGTTCTGTTTCAGATTGCATAGGTTATAAAGCCGAAGTCATCCAATTACACAAAGACCAAACATGTAAAAGAATAGACTTCCTTTGTTGACCAGTGTAGCATCTGGCTGCAGCTCCAGATGTTCCGAAGTGGGGTGGGTAGACTGCAAGAGCATGGGAAAATAAAAGAGACAAAAGCTGGGCTTGGGTGGAAACCTCTTTCCTCATGGGCAGAAAGGACCTGCTCAACCACTGTAGAGTGTTTATACATTTAGCAAGGTAAAGTCACAGTGACACCCCTTGGCCTAGCAACCCATTGCTTGGATTGCCTTGGGGCGTGGTGTTCTCTGGGCTGGGGCAGCTTGTTTGCCAAGGGCACTCATTGTTCTCCTGCTGGCAGGCTCACATGGTATCAAGCTCCAGCTTCAGATTCCCTAGAGATCAACATGTTTTAAAGCTTTCACAACCAATCGCCATTGCTTTAAATGTAAAACACTTTGTTGTGGTTGATACATGGTGTCAACCTGAGAACTTTAGAAGTTTAACTAAGAGACTCAGCAGGGAGCCAGGATCCTTACTTTGTAAACATCCTTATCCTGTGCAAGAGGAGGGCATAGAGATTTTGTGAGTGCTACATCTGCTCTGGCTGGGAGAGGGTGGCCTGTATACAATATAGGGAGTAAAAGAGGCTGGCTCTTCCCTCTTTTGCTCTGGCTACTTTTCCTGGCTGCTGCCTTGAAGTGCTGCCCCTGGGCCATGCCACCCTGTCTTGGAGCCAGATGATTATGGACTGAAACCTCCACAAACAGTGAGCTAAATAAATCTTTCTTCCCTTCACTTTGTCAGGTATTTTGCCCCAGCAACAAGAGAAAAGTAAGGAAGACATACTATATGCCTTGGATTCAAACCAATAGCAATGTTTTCTTATTAAAGTAAACAATTTGGGGAAGACAGGTTTTACTCTAACCCTTGAGCTCTTCAACAGGGTTTTTAGAACCTGAGTATGTTCTAGTGACTGAGACCGGGAATTTCCCATGGTAACCCCCAATGCAAAACCCCCGAAGATCAGAATCACTTACCCATGTGATTCTTCTCTGGTCCACTTGCACTGAAATCCCTTCCTGACGTCTTGAAGATTACCTTCATTTTCAGGTCCCTGTTCAGGCACCAGAATGTTGGTTTCTGTGAGGTGACAGGTGTCAAAAATGAGATGCAGCTGATGAAAAGAAAACAAGACAGAGACAAAGTTGTGGGATCAGGGACCCACAGTCTCTAGGACTGAAGCTTTGATTGTAGTTTTTCCCTGGCTGTTATCTTCTCTTTACAAAAAGCAGAAGTGGGAAGTTGGAGGGGTAAAGTGCAGGTAAGTGAGAACTCGACTGTTTAACTTTCCTGGGGCCCATCTTTAGCTGTGTCGGGTCTTCACATTTACTGTTCTTTTGGACATAAACTTAGCAAAGCATCTCGTGCTGTCCCAGCAGCATTCCATGGGGACCAAGGTCCTGCTTTCCTTTCCTTTTGCTCTTTGCTTTAGCAAGACTTCCTCCAGAACAAGCAATCATGTGGCCTAGCAGAGCTCAAGGTCCCTGGAGTTACAAGAGGTAAGGTTAGTTTAACAGTATAAAAATAATAAATCTTCCTTCCTCCTTGCTTTCTTACACTAGGGTTGAACCTAGGGCCTTCATGTTCTGTACCCCCAGCTCCCTCCTGTTTTTTTTTTAATGTGTGTGATTTGCCCCATATATGTATATAAATAAGGAAAAAATACAGATTGTCTTACTTGTTTTCTCGTCACTGGGTCATAGTACTTGACAATCACATCTTAAAGGAGAAGTTTAATTTGGTGCCCATGTTTAGTCCCTAGTTGGCTCTCCAAGGCAGAACAGCATGGTGGAAGGCCCAGGGAGGAGGAAAAGTGCTCCAATCCTGGCAGCCAGAAAGCAGAGAGTGAGGGCAGGAGCCAGGAAGGAGGATACAATAATACTTTTCTAGGCTATGCCCCCAAATTTCCTGCCTCTTCTGAGACACCATCTCCTTACCAGCAAGTGAGCTATATGCCTCCACAATCCAGTCACCTCCCTAAAGACTAACCTGTGGGCACATGAAGGTCTTGGGGGACATCTAGATATAATTCATAACGCGCGAGAGAAAGTTGTATGGGAATATGTGTGTGTGTGTGTGTGTCTGTGTGTGTACTTTACTCCCAAAGTCACAGGCATAAATGGAATTGAGCTATTTAGATGTACAGTGAGGTGAAAATAATGCTAGACTTCGAGGATCAAGATTTGAGTTAGCTATAGTGTGAACTTGGTCAAGCACTTCTTCAGACTTCGTTTCCGGGTTTCAAAGAGGCATGATGATGTTCATAGTCCATGTGAGAATAAGATGAATATAAAATATGAAAGCATTTTGCTTATTGTCTGCCATGTAGCAAGCCTGCCTTTATTTTTCCCCCCCGAACCTCAGTTCCTTCTGTCTGAAGTTAAGATTTTCTCCACTAGATGGTGATGGTAGAAAAATAAATAAAACATACCAATAAGGACCTATCACTTCTCCTGTTTTGATTTGCTTAATTGAATTTAAACTTTCTTCTCAAATTAGCATAAATACAAATAAATGCAAACTCTTCTAAAGTCAGAGGAAATAAAGCAAAAAACTTAAGGTTAAAATTTTATCCACCTCACTGCTTCTTTTCTTTTTTCTTTTCTTTTCTTTCCTGTTTTTTTTTTTTTTTTGTCTTTTTGAAAGAGTTTCACTATGCTGTTCAGGCTGGCCTTGAACTCACAGTGATTCTCCTGCCTCAACCCCCCAAGTGCTGGGATTACAGTCATATAATCCCAAATCTAAGTGCATGTTCCTTCCTTTTCCTGACTTCCCCTACATTCTGTAAGTTCTACCATATATTATATTTCTTACTGAGTTTATCAATTACATTTTCTTGATATTGTAAGCAGAACTTCAAATCTATTACTGGTCTTTATTGTAATAAAAATAAATGTACTGACTTTTATTTTGTATTTTGCCTTTTTGTGAATTCTTATTAGTTTTAAGTGATTTTCAGTTGGTAACTGTGTTTCCAAAGGTTTTCTGCCCCACACTCATAGAAGGCAATAACAATCCATCGGGTTTTTGCAGAAAGGAAAGCTTTTATTGAAGGCTGCCAGGAGCCAGGAGGATGCTCAAATCTCCTCAGTGCTTGGTGGTGACACAGTGCATGGGAAGGGAGCAGATAAAGCCACTTGTTGACTGGGTGGCAAAGGAAAGTTTTCGGGGGTCGGGAGGGCATAGCTGGTCATACCTCTCATCGCTGCTTGTGGTGGGGAGTCATCCTGTCCTGCTGGGGCGTACGGCGTACGGGGAGGATTTTGAGTTTGTAATATCAGGTCATTAGCTGGGAGAATTGGCGTCTGTGCGTGCTCAACCAGGGAGAGCAGATTTTTAGTTGGTCTCTGGTGAGTCATCGAGGTATTCTCTGAAAAAAAACCTCAGAGTGCATGGCTAATTTATACCTGGTTTTTCCTGTTTTCACTTGTATAACACAGAATATGTCTGATCTTTTCTCCAGTTCCTGCCACAGATATTTCGAATTCCTTGGGATTTTCGGAGTGGCAGGTGATCCTCTACTGTGCTATTGAGCCAACCCACCCTGACAGCTAGGGGCGGTGGGGCCAGCCCAGTCTCTGGGGAGAAGAGGGACCTTGGCGTTGAACTCCATCCTGTGGCCAGTGTTACAATTATGCTTGGGCCATGATGAGCCTCCAGTGAGGTTTCTGGTCTCTGAAGTTCAGTGGAGCTTCCTGCGCGTGAGCATAGGTCTTTCCTCCTGGATTCTAGGAAGAAAGAGCATGGTGCTTCCTGTCTGGGACCCTCGTGCCCCCCCTCTTGCAGTTTGGATCTTGAGTGTCTCCTCAGAGGCCCCATATGTTGAGGGACAGTTATTGGGCATGTGCTTTTGGAAGGCATCGTGAAGTGTCTTTCTCTCTCTTTTGTTCCTTTAAGGTCCACAGCTCATCTGTGCTAGGACAGTGGAGTAGGTCACTGAGAGACTGAAGAGAATTCCTGATTACGGCACATAAGACATAAGGCCTGTTGAGATTTACTAATAGGAAAGAGTAGCATGGAATAAGACTCACTAACAAGAGAGGGTCCAGTCATAACAGGCTAGACAGAATATTGCCTACGAGGTCCAGTGGTGAAGGGCTGGACATGAGGCCATCAGGAGATAAAGTGGTGAGGCTGCAGAGGGAAATTTCTAGAAGATACTCGAGATATCCAGCAATGGCCAGTAGGATTACTGCACCCACTGTGATCTGTTCTGCCCTAACTTACTGCCAGGAGGAAGGTTTAACTTAAACTACACGGCAGTGACATCACCAGCTGGCTTTGTTCTGTTCTATGACCAGCATTGCAAGGACAGTGGGAGGGCACATTCTCTTTACAGATGACCTAGTGTGTTCTGACCCTAGTGTCATTAGATAATACTCATGCTGACAGTCTGGTCTAGGCACACTTCCAATGTCCCCTTGAGTTGGCAGGGGACTTGGGAAGGCAAAAGGGCCATGTCTTAGTTTTCCTCAGGGATGGTTCATCTTCCCAGATGCTATAAAGTGATCCACTTCCACTACTGTGTGCTCCTGCCATTGTCATTGGACAGGGTCCAAGGAAGTTTCCAGAGCAGTGTGGGAGGCACTTAACTCGATCCACCATGGGACAGGTTACAGGCTTGCTGACTTTGGTCACAGAAAATGAAAAAATTTTCAGGATCTGTCAATAAGAGCTATAAAGGGATTTATTACATGGAATTTTAAATAGGCACGCAAAGAAATAGAGTGGGTGGGCGCTTGTTGCCTTAGCTCAGTATATTTATGAGGGGTTGGGGAGTGGAAATCTGTGGAACATATGAATCTTTGGGAAGAGGGGATTCAGTTTACAGATGAAAGGTGACAGCCCATTCTGCAAAGGCAATGTGCTGGCCTGTGTATGGGAGACAGCTGTCTGGTTTGCAGGGCTGTAGCCCACCTGTAGGTAAAAGGGAATGGCCAATTGTGACATTAAGGACCTTAGGAATTTTTTTGACTGGATTTGTATTCTGAACCTGCAGTTTTTATTAAAAGTACAATTTTTAAGTGATGATGTTTTTTGCCTCCATTTTACCCATCTTATTGTTCGTATCCTGCCCCACTGTGATGTATTGGCCTTACTATAAGCCCCAAGGCAATAGAGACAACCAACCAGAGACTAAACCCTGTAAAACCATGATTCAAATCAACCTTTCCTCTTTTTAAATTGATTGTCTTGTGTATATTGTCACAAGCTAACACTTACCAGTGTGTCTCCTTTCTTCTGTAAGTTGGTCTCCTGGATCATCAGATAGGGGTTTGTAGAACCTGCATGTTTAGAGACAATCAGTTAGAAGTACAACTGGCCCCTGAAGCATGGCTGGGTTTGAAGTGGGAGCTGTGAGTGAAAAATGTTGCTTTGAACTAAGTCTGAGCACTCCAGTGTCAGAATTAAATTGCAGGACACCCAGGAAGTGTGAGAAGAATGCTTTTACCTCTTATGTTCTAAGCTGGGCACTGTCAAATTATTGGTGAAAGCAGTTCTCTTTATCTTGTAAAGTAGAATGTGAAGAGGTTTTCATTACATTCTCTAGTCCCTGACTTTAAAAATATCTAATAAAGTCAAGAAGGCGATCTTCTAAATGTGACTTTCCCCTGTCAACCAGCAGCCATTATGTTTAGTGGTAAGAAACACACAGGAGGGTCTTATGTTCTTGCTCACCTCCCCACCCTTGTTCATCTCACTTCCTCACCCCAGACTATCTTCCCAGCCCTCCAGGAAGTCGAGGGTATTATTACCTTGCAGGATAGTTGTGTCTCTATCCCCCTGCCGGGCTGTTTGGTACCTTTGGCCATGTGCTGTGTGGTAAACTGTCTTATAGCATATAGCAATCACCGTGCAGTATTTCTGCTGCCGTTTTCCGTGCCTGTGTCTACTCCCCCTGCCAACCTCCATTGGAGGACAGTCATCGTCTTCTCCCAGTGCCAGGCATTGTGCCTGGCATGTGGTGGGTATGTTCTCAAATGGAACCAGAGCGTGAAAATGACCGGGCAGCTCTCAAGTCAGGCTTAACTCGCTTCTGCTAAGGCTCACGTAGGGAACATTCTGTTTCTTCTGGGAGAACCAAGCCAGTGTTAGATGAGGAGTTAGATAATGAATTCTGCTGATTCTCCTGATTTGGAGAGTAAATATTTAGAGAACATCTATGAAAAGGAGAAAAAAAAAAACCCCTGTTTTCAGAAATGTGAATAAAATGGTCCTCTAGAAAGAGTAGAGCTGTCGTCAGGGGGAAGGAAAACTGGGCTACTTGGAAGAGATTGCTTTTTGGTTGAGAAGAGAAAAGGAGGCTGAGGGTAGGTCATTGCATCCGCTTTCTGTTCCTTCTCTGGGCTGGATTTGAAGCCCAGTGCTGGGAAGGCTGGAGACCAGAAAATAAGCGAACCACTCACAAGAAACCGGTGACCCTGGACATCACTGGTGTTGCTTTAGCATCTGGAGGAGTCAGCCGGGCCTTTGTGCCGCAGCTCTGCTCTGGCCTGGAGGATGCGCCATGTGTGCCCCGAAGCCCTGCAGGCACAGCCTCGGCGTGTGGGGACCAGGCTTCTTCAGGGAAGGCCTTGAGCAGCAGAGGCCCACCGCAGTCCACAGGATTGCTCTGAGGAATCCCCAGAAATACATGGAGGATACTTCGGGGCTGATTTCTTAGGAGAACAGGAGCGGTATAAAGAATTTCAGAGACATTAAAAAGAGCTGGAATTTACATGGAGATCAATACCTGGAGCTGTCAAAAATCTGAATTTCCAGCAGACAAAGTGTGAAACTTGGTGTCTCTTTTACCTCACATGGAAAAATGAACTCCAAGTAGATTATGGGCTTAATGTAACAGCTAATACTGGAAAACTTCACAAAGCAACTTAGAATATCAGCATAACTTTGAAGTAGATGACTCTAGCACTCATAGGTAGGAAGAGAAATTTGACTTCATCAGAACTTGGAAACATCTGTTATTAAAAAGATGTCTTTAGGAAAATGAAAACACAATCTACAGACTGGGAGAAAACATTTGCAGTCCATCCATATGCACTCAACTCATGCCTAGAATATGTGAAGATTCGTTGCCACTCAATAATAAAACAAACAGTTTGTGAATGGGCAAAAGGCAAAAAAGAATACTTTGCAAAAGAAAATATCCAAAAATCTAATTGAATTATGCATAAGAAAATGAAAGTTAAAATCACAATTAGATTTCACTGTACTCTAATGAGAATGACTAAAATTAAAAAAGACTGACAATATTGTTAATTAATAAATCAAATATTAATAAAATTAGATTTTGAAACATTTCTTTTTGACATGTATGAGAAGCCCCTACACCATGCAAAAAAGAAATACGCGGCATGAGAGCTGGGAAGGAAATAACCACCTTTCTTTGTAGATTATATGATTGCGTACACAGAAAATAAAAATTACATAAGATAAACTTTTTGAACTGACAACAATTTAGAAAATTTTCTGCTTAAAATGTTTAGTATTATATATAGGAAGAGACCAAAAAGTAAATTTAAAAACAGAACATTGAACAGCATCAAAAATATAAATATCTAGAAATAAATCTAATAAAAGATGTGAAAGATCTCTATAAAGATTATTATATAATCTTACTGAGAAAAAGTAAAGAACCAATGGAGTGATATGCCAATTTGTAGATCTGAAAATAAAAAGATGTAAATTCTTTCTACACTCATGTACAACAAATTCAGCACGATTCCACTCTGTTTCACAGGTGTGGCATGTGCATGCACATGCACGTGTGTGTGTCTGTGTATGCAAGTTGATAAAGTGATTCTAAAAGTGTTTTAACTGTGCCAGAAATAGCTAACACACTTCTGAACAGGTGGGATGACTTAGTTAAAAAACAAAGAAAGGACAATAGAAGGTAAGATTCTGTAACACCAACACAAGGATAGACAAATAGATATTGGAATGAAAAATACAGCCCAGAAACAAACATGAATAACTGATGTCTGAAGCAGGCAGTCTTGAAAATTAGTAGAAAAGAACAGAGTATTCAGTAAGTGATTGTTATGATATAGCTCCAAGATGTCCCCACAAGGCTTCTCGTGTCCAGAGGTAGAGATTTCAGAAGGTGATCGGGTACAGAACGTGTACTCCTTAGTGGACTAATCCACCTGTGAGCTCCTCACTGACCAAGCCATCGGGAGGCTTAGTTGGAGGAGGGTACCTTTGGAAGATAGAGCTCTCATTCTGACTCCCTCCCCGCCTGCTTCTGGCCTGCTGTAGGTTGAGCAGTTTTTCCCAAATTTTTAGAAATGCAATTAGAGTGTCCAAGTTGCCTTCCATAAAGATGAGAGCAGTGCACTTTCCTGCCAGGTACAGGAGAAGGCCACCCACGTCCCCTCCCAGTGGGCTCCTTCATACCCACTAAAAGTACCTTCTGTGTAAGAACTGGGACTTAACATGTCTTGAAACATTTTAGTAGCTACAGTGTCTGTTTGCATCCGCGTTCTTCAATACTTTTAAGCCTAGAGAATAAAAGCTAACAACTTATTTTGAAGCACTGCATAATAGCCCAATTTATTTTCTACCTAAAAATACAGCATTTTTATCTCTCATGGCAGATAACATGCATTAGGGTGTGTGAAGTTCTCACACAGCTCCCTGCCAGCCACTGAGATGCACCCTACTGCTGTGTATTTCCCTGTGGAAAATTTTCCCCTGAACCTCAGCCTTCAGGGAGACACAGGCCAAGATTTGATCAGAACAGCATGACTTGAGCTTTGCACTTCTGTAATTTCATGCCTTGTTACTATCATAAGCTTCTTCTAGCTCCTAAAATCCTCTTCCAATTTAGAAAGTAGAAAAGCATCCCCAAGATTGTAAATATAAATATAATCTCCTTCTAATTCCTAAAACTAGAAAATGATGATTCATGCTGTAGGGATGGGATTTTTACAAATTGTGCATAAGTCTGTTTTGTCTTCCTGCAGTTTATTCAACAGTGCCATGAATTGTAAAGTACAACAAGCATTTTATTTTGTTGTTGCATTTTTAAGCCTAGAGAGACACATGGGAGAGAGACACATATGGTATGTGGGGAGAAGGGCAGAAAGGATCTTATGGTGTTGAGATGGAATTGGAAATATGTGAGCATGAACTTATAATTAAAAATAGGTATTTTCAAGCTCTGTCCTCTGAAGGGACTGGAAGCAATGACATCCCTGTAGCAAAGAGCAGTCCTGTGCCCAGGTCTTGATTTGTAAATGCCACTGTCTCGAAAACAGAAGGAAAGGCTCTTTTGAAGAAATGGCAGATTCTAGAAACAGTACAGAAAGAAGGGACTGAAAAACGGTGCCATGACAAAAGGACCTAAGAACAAGCTGGAAGCTGCTCCTATTAGCCAAATCTGGCACAAATCTGAGCCTACAAATGAGAAATACAGGGAGTAACCAGTCAGTTTTTTAAAAGTACATGATTTCATATTGACACTAAAAAGGGCGGGGCTCAGATAAGGGTGGTATTGTAGTCAAGGGCTTGCAAGGAAAATAATTACATACGGAAACATGATTTATAGTATTATTTATGATAGTCCTATAGTCAAATAAAGGAAAGTGCAGGAAATCTGTCCACACACTAAAGACCTAGAGAATCCAGCTGAGGGCCAGGATCCCACAGCAATGTCCTGTGTGGGTCCAGCTGGAGGCCTAGAACCCACAACAATGACTCATGTGAGTCTGTTTCACACATCTGTTCTGGGAAGTCCCAAAAGTCAGAAGTGGAAGCTAGAAAGTCTGTGCCAGTGGGTTGAGGGATGTGCAGTATAGAAGAGAAGCAATGCTCAAAATATGGGCCAGAGTTCCCCTAAAAAGTACCACAGCCATCCTCAGCACCAACGAGGTACCAAACTCCTCTAAAGATGAGAACAGCCAAGTACGTATCAGGAAGCCAGCGTGACAAGCTTTTCCTGGAGACTGAACAGCACGCATCTTCCCCTCCGGAGCCAGGAAGCGATGCTCAAGTAAGGACCAGGGCTCCCCCAAAGTGAACCACAGCGACAAGGTCCCGAGCTCCTGTGACGATGAGAACAGTCAAGTTCGTATCAGGGAAGGAGCCCCACAAGCTCCTCCAGGAGAACCCACGGCAGCAGGAGAACACACAGCACCAAACAGCAACGCTTAGAACTCGCAACACTGCTCTCTTCCTCTCCACTTCTTTTATACCAGCAACAGTCCCCAGGTGGGCCTGCCATGCTCAGCACCACGCTGATTCAGCTCAGCTGGTGTTTAAGTTGCCCATCAATTACCAATCCACCCCTAATGGAAAGCTCTACTTTACACTTAATAAATAATAGAAGTAGAAAATTATCATTTCACCAATTACTGTGATAGTAATCGATTCAGGCAAGAATGGATAGTAAAGACACAGGACAACAGATTGTGGGAAAACAAAAGACACTCACATTGCCACAACTTATTTATCAATTACAAAGAGAAAGAGTTCACTTTTTATTGGAGAAATCTGACAAACACCATGGTAATCAGGTCATCAAATTTAGAATGACATGAGTTGAAATCCTTTGTCACCTGCTGTGATTTTCTGAGAAAGATATGGTATCACTTGCATGGTGGCCTCTCCCATGGGTGTGTGAGATTCCAAACATGAGGACGCAATTAGTAATGCAAATTGTTGAATCTCCAAAAAACATAAATGTCATAAAGAATACAAGAAAAAAGGAGGAAGGTTCTGGTCCCTAAACAGGTAAAAGGAGATTTAAGAAAAAAAAAAAGACATGATGATTAAATGCACAATGTGAGGGTTTTTTTTGGCTGTGTAGTGCAGGCTGGCCTTGAACTCACAGTGATCCTTCTGCCTCAGCCTTCTAAGTGCTGGGATACAATGTGAGTTTTGATTAGATCTTGTTAAATAACAAAGTGTCTTTGTTTTCAGGACACATGCTCCGTGCATTTAGGGATAAAGTTGCAGGAAATCTGTAACCTTCAGAAAAAAAGAAACAGATAGCAAATATGGAAAATACACATAGCGAATTTAGATAAAAAGTATATGTGTAATAGTCATTGTATATTCTGGCAAATTCTCTGTGGGATTGAAGTTTTTGATTTTTTTACTTTTATCTTTTGCAATACTGGGAATTGAACTCTAGGACTCATGCATGCTAGGCAAGCACTCTACTACTAAACTAGGTGCTAAAAAATTAGGGAAATGGAGAAGTAGTTAGCAAAAACAATATAAAAATTATCTGTGAGTGCTGGAAATTTATTTACAAATTTAGTTATGAGTAGAATTTGCATAATATACTTCATACCAATTGAAATATCACATGTTATTTTTAAACTTAGTATCATGTATTTATAGTCTATAATAAAGTAAAAAGGCAAACGGAGCACAAAGACTATAACTGCTATGAAATAGTGAATGAAAACATTTAACAATTTTGGAAGAGATTAATTTTTAAATAATTGTACTCATATTTTCACATAGGTTTTTAAAATCTCCCCTGTTAGTTAAGTATCTTTTAAGTAGGAAAAAGAATGTAGGAGTTTGTTCTTTTTTTTTTTTTTTGTATTACTGGGGATTGAACCAAAGGCCTCATGCGTGCTAGGCAAGAACTCTGCCACCTAACTACATCCTCAGCTAGCATGGGAATTTTATAGGCCTCCTTATTTATTATGCAATTTTTAGCCACTTACTCACTGTCACTTGGTAATGTTAAGAGTCTAATGTCAGCTGGGACTATAAACAACTCTGGACACTCAGTGACAGCATTATCCTTCTTGTGTGGAGTATTCTATATCTAAACAGATAATAAAACTTAGGAGTGCTGTTAAATTCCCATTAATTTTCCATCTGTACTCAATCGTAGATGGTATTTGCACCAGAAGAAAAGTGTATGAATCTCTGCTTTCCCCCACTTTATCATTTTCTCTTCTCTTTGGCCCCAGGTGACCTGGTAAAGTGTGGGATGTAATTTATCTCCTTGGATCCCAGCCGTGGTCACCTGGAGTGGTTGGCCACAAACTGCTCAGCAACAATTTTACCCCTCATTCTTTTTTTTTTTTATTAGTTTATGTTTTTATTAGTCATGTTATTGTGTTTTCTTTTTTTAAGTGACATTATTGAAGTGTAATTTGCAGAGCTAAAATTCACCCATCTTAAGTGTACACTTCAGCAATGTCTTAAGAAACTTTATGAGTTTTATAGCCATGACTGTCGTTTATCACTGATAAGATTCTGTTTATAGTTTATGCTTGTTCCTATTCCCGGCTCCAGGCAACCACCAATCTACTTTGTGTCTAGAGACTCACCTTTTTAGGGCATTTCACACAAACAGAATCACACAGCTTGTCTTCATTTCTGTTTTTTTCGCTCAGCACAGTATTTTTGTTCATTTGTATTGTAACAACTATTATTGTTTAGTCATTGTCCTTGGTTATTGGCATCGTGAACAAGGAACTGAGCAGGACACATAGAAGTAGATGTGAATGCAAAGATTTATAGCCGGGATCTGCTCCTCACGGTGGGAGAAGGACATGGAAAGAAGCCAGATGTCAGAGCCTGCATGTGGTTCTCACTGGGAGAAGTTAGCTCTTTGGACTGGGGCAGCAATTCACTCCCAGCTTCTGTTGGAGGGGGAACTTTTGTCCCTACTGTATATGGACCTTTGAGGAACTGTCATGGTGCCCAGTGGTGGGGTGGCGATGGTGGAGGTATCAAAACCAAAATGTAAATGTGATTATAATTAATTACTGTTGACTTGGTGTCACTTTCAGTTGTTTAGGATATTCTGTGGTACCAGTGTTCCCAGGCATGGCTTAGTCATTAGAGGTGAGTGCTCTTGTGGTTTCTACAGAGTTATTGAGGCCTCTCAGAAGCCTGTACTCCATGTGGCCTCTTGTCTTTCCCTGCTATCATCCAGCTGTCAGAACTGAGCAGCCTCTGTGGTTTTTGGAGGGTCAGCTTCCTCTTTTTCCCTCTGATCTTCTGCTTGCTCCTTGCAGGAATTTGTCCTCTCTCCCTCCTGCCTCTGTCCCATTCCTTCCAACTGCTGAGCAGGATTTCATTTATGTGGATATGGTACATTATTATGTTTTCCCATTCACAAAACTAACTCATGGACGTTTGGGTGGTTTTCAAGTTTTAGCTATTGTGAATAGCGAATGCTTCTATGACCATTCATGTGCCAGGGTTTGTGTGTTCATGTTTTTATTTCTCTTGGGGAGATTCCTAGGAGAAAAACTACAAGGTCATACTATCCCAAAGCACCTATACTTTTCATATTCCCATCACCTTGTCTGATGACAGTTCTGATTTCTCCATATTCCTCTCAACATTTGCTTTCCTCTTTTTTTATCATAACTTTTCTAGTGGGTGTGAAATATTATTTCATTATTGTTTTAATTTGTGTCTCTATGTCACTGGTTTTCAGCATTTATATCATATGCTCAGTAACCCTTATGTGTCATATGTAGCAAGATGTCTATTCAAATCTTTTATTCATTTTTAAAATTGGGATGTTTGTCACCCTATTATTGAATTTACAAATTCACCTTTATTTAGGATACAAGCTCTTTATCAAATAAAATAATTTTCTCCACATCTACAGCTGGTCTGTTTGTTTTTCTACTGGTGTCTTTTTAACAGCAAACATCTTGAATTTTAATGATATTTAGCTGACCAGTGTTTTGCTTTTATGGGTCACACTCAAGAAAAAAGTTCATTTAGAGTGTGGGGAGTGGGAAGCCATGGCCCTTCATTGCCATGTTGGGGTCTGAGACAGTTACTCCACCTCTGTGTGTAGGTGAAGCCTTGTTGTTCTGGAAGCACTCAGAACCGAAACTATTAGAATTATCCAACCTGGCTTGAAGGCCAGCTCCCCTTAACCAGCTAATGGGGGTGTCGCTGGAACAGCATCAAAGGCTTCTTTTTCATAGCTCTGTGGGAGGATGTTTTCCTTATGCTGGTATTTTAAACAGAGGAATAACTGTAAAATACCATGGAATTACTAGAAATGTGTTGTCGGGCCTGCTCATGGTCTTGCTGTAAAACTTTCTACCCATACGGGTATCTTTAGGGTATGGACCGTGGGGTACTGAAGCTAAACAAATAGAGCAAAATGAGCATGCATGCGAATTTTTTTTTTTTGTGGTCAATATTTTGTGTTCTTTAAGCCATCAGTAGCCACAGGGAACTGGGCCATTGTCACAGAATTTTAGAAGTTGAGTAAAATGGATTCTTTCAATTGACTTTTCTTTTTTAAGACAAGTAGAGGCAATCAAAGATCACTCTATCTAGTAATTAACCAACAAATATTTATTGCATGCCTGCAGCCCTCCGCTAACTCCAGCTTCCCACTTCCGCTACTTATTCTACTTGAACACTTAATGGGCTCGTCAGAAACCAACCTCTCGACCTTCCTCTTCAGTCAGATCTGCTCCTCTCCTGGCCTGCCCCATCTCAGGTCACACCAGTTCTCTCCTTCAGGTGCTCAGGAAGAGACTTGTAAACCGTCTTGGTCTACTGTCCTTCTTTCATACTCCAGAGGCCATCCATCACAAATCCCCTGGATCCTAACTATCATGGGGGGTGCCTGCCTGGGATTCTGGATTCTAAAAAGGACATCAGGGAGAAAATGAGCTGTTAGGCTTAGTTAATAATAAGTAGTTCAGTGATGGTAACAACTCTATGTTTCAATGTAAGATGCTGAAAATAAGGGAAGTAGGGTGCAGGGCACAGGGAAACCCTGAAATACCTGGAGCTCTGAGCTACCTTTCCTGTAGGTCTAACATTACTCTAAAGGAAGTTTATTAAAAAATAGTGATGAAGGAGATTCTAGTGGGCTTTGGCTCTCTGGGGCCTGTGATTAGTTTTCTGGAGCTGAGAGGAGGAAACATCTGACTCGTTTTCGATGATCTGAGTGGAGGATTTGGCATCTTTCCTCTGGTGGGGGGATTTGTCACCTTACCAGCACTTTTGCAAGCCTGCAAAATTGCAACAATTGTAAAAATTGGTAGCCTCATTTTAGCTTAGTCTTTTCACAATAGATCTGTTGAAAGATTTCTCCTTTACAAATAAATACTTCTGCTTACTCTTCCTGAAGAGCAAAGTGCTTTAATCCTAGAAAAAAATGCCAATAATTTTGTTTTTTAAAAAGGGTCTGCTGTCATTCTTTAAATGCTACTTAAGATGGAGAATATCTATTTTTATATGGAACACATTGATTTGGATTAAAACAAAAGAATAAAACCCCAAGGGTGTGGGAGGCTAGCACTGGGAGGGAAGGTAGGGGTGTCAGCAAGAGCTACGTAACGGGGGGACAACTGGCTGGGTTCCCCAGAACTGCATGATTGCCTATAATACCAGTCCTAGTTTCTAGGGAATCAGGGTTTTATGCCAGTCCAGTATCCAGGAATGCACCACTGTCAGGATCTGGTGGTAACTGTTTTCACATTAACTCCCTTTTCTTGGTCTATGGCAGAAAACCAGGAGATACTCATAGCGCTGTTATGAAGAGAGTTAGGAAAAATACATCTCAGTTCTTTGTACTCACCTGGATGCCTGTGCCTTTGACCTTTCCCTAGAGCTGTAAACCACTGGAGACACTGAAAATACCTTTAAGGGTTGAGAAAATTAAAATGAATCTACTAAATGTTTTCAGGAGACCCCATATTGCAGGAGGATGTGTTCACAGTTGCTCATAGCTGTGGGGTTCCCAAGGCTTACACCTTGCCTGCTGGAAACAAACGTTTAGATAATCGTGAATCTGAAAGGTACATATGATTGCCAAGGACAAATCCAGCTTTGTAATTCTGAGTATTGCCACACTGATGAAGGGGAGGCAAAGGGAAGGTGATATTTCATCTAGTGTTCCCAGCTTGCCCTCTCCTTACCTGACCTCTGAAATGGAGCCATGGGCCCCAAACAGTCTGTGTCTAAAATTAATGTTCTTCTCCATCTGACTAAGATGGCAACAGCTGAGCAATATGAGATCAAGGACCATGTCAGTTTAAACAAGGGCTCAAAGTGGCATTGGAGAGAGAGGACACTTCCTCTTGTAGTAGACACTTGTCTTTGCAGAAGCGTTCTGCTGACCAAGAGTGAGGACTTTCACCAGAGACTTGTGAGGTCAATTTGAATTCTGCAAAATTTCCCTTTATCTACTGGAAGTTATCGCTGCGCTTGGAGTGGTTCAGACTCTGTGATGTCTTCCTATACTTGGTAATTATTTTTGCATCTTGTTGTAACTTCTCAAATCTCTTTTCTTCCTATATGCCAAACTTCAGGTAGAGTTTAATGTGGAATGTTTCTCCGGCGATGATTATATCACAGACCTACAATTTGTTTTCATATGTTCATCTGTGTGTGGCTCCCTAATGCAACTTTAGGCCTATCTGCAATTAAATGTTATATTTTAGCCATAGTTTGCCCTAGAACAGCCATTGCATATGTTTTCTTCTTTTAATAATTATTTTCTTCCAAGGAGGATTTTCAGAATGCTAATAATGATCTATAAGTATCTTTTGAGTTCTGATTCATGCTGTTTGCGTTTTGATTTGTTTGACTCTGTAGGTGGTGTGCAGAATTTTGTAGAGTATTGGATTTAAAATGTATGTTGAGATTCTGTTATTTTACTGTATGAGTTGTGAAAATGAAGCTCCACGGGGAGAATGACAGATGATTTTTAAACTGGGAAAAAGTCTGAAGAAGCAACTTTGAGAGAGTTTCCAGTAGGGGGCCTCAGGCATAAGCCGCAGGGAACTGCCACAAAGTCACCCTTCTGCATCCACTGTGTTTATAACAAGGGATGCGTAGATGCTTGCAGGTGATTGTGTTAGAGTCAAAGCAGGACTATGTAGTTGGTGTGTTATTTAATTTTTCTGGAGAGTATCTCAAAGAAAGCACAAGGGCTGGGACTTCCACATGACAGAGAGGCTGGAGCAGGGCTCCGTGGTGGAGTGAGCTTCGGGGCTGTCTTGCGATGCAGAGATGCAGACGGAGCCTCCCAGGTTACAGCTGCCTGCAGTGATCCTGCGGGGGCCACAGGCGGAGCCTTCCTTATCTTCTTTCTGTTCATGGATCTTTCCTAGGCAGAGAGGAGAGATGTCAGGCAGAAATGACTGTCTGTACTTACGATTTAGCAACATAGAGAAATTACGAGATGCAACTGAAAAATACAGTCAGTATTTCCATTTGGAAAATGATTACAGGAAAAGACATGTTGAAATTAATGGTCCCCTAACTATTCCTCCTCTCTTCAAACACACTTATCCCACTGTCCTCCCCACCGGTAGGGCCTCTTTCCTGTGTTGAGTTGCACTGTCCTGGCTGCCTCAGGGTCCTGAACTGGTTCAAAAAAATTCCCCTTAGTGGGCATTTTGACTTTTGGAGGAGCTCGCAGTGTCGCAGTGTCGCAGCAGCAGACCCGGCGAATGAGGCGGGTAGAACACGCCGTCACGGTTTCATAAGCCTGCTGTTGGATGGTATGTGGCAGGAGTATTCATCATATTTTTTACATCACATCTTGTAAAGACCTCACAAAAGAGAACTTCCAGAACTGCTTCAGAATGTGGCAGATCGATAAGTGTTTATAACTGAAGGGAGTGTTTGAGGGAAATTAATGATAATGTGTCTTTTATTGTGATAATTTTTTTTTGTACCAGGGATCAAACTCATGACCTCACGTTTGTCAGGCAGGCACTTATGACACTGAGCTAAATCCCTGGCCCTTGTGATAATTTTTAAAATCGAAATATCACAACATATGTTGATATCCCTTGAAATTTTAACAGAATGATGTCTTTCACAGCCACTCTTATATCTGCAGAGGTTCATATTTTTTCTTAATAACTGATACAAAATATGACAAATACATAAGAAATGTATTTGGGGTGGTAGATTTTATTCTCTTACAATACACAACCTATTTTATGCAATGAGAGAAATATGCAGTCATGCAGTGGAAATCAAGATTGCTTCTTACTATTTCTTTTGCAGGGAAAAGTGAAAAAATGATTCTCTTTAAAACTTCTAGCTGGGTGAAGAGGCACACATCTTTAATCCCAAAGCTCTAGAAGGCTGAGGCAGGAGAGTCACTAGTGTGAGTCCAGTCTGGGAAATACAGCAATTTGGCAAGACCCTGCCTCAAAATAAAAAGGTCTGGGATATAGCTCAGTGTGAAGACCCTGGGTTCCTTTTCCAGGGCCACTGAAAGAAAAAAAATTCCAGCAATGGAAATGCAATGTGAATATTAGAACTTCTTTATTCCTTCTGTTTAAACAGGAGTTAATTCCCAACCCTCACTGATCATTCCTCAAGAAGTCGGTATGGGAATGCGCCATGAGAATGTTCTTGGTTTCATTTCTTTGCAGCCAAAAGAACGGAACACTGAAAAGTCACGGCTGTGTCTTGGTTTACAAATCCGAGACACAGGCAAGTAAAAACCACACTGCGGAGAGCAGCTTAATTGGCCTCACCACCAAGATGCTGAAAGCCAAGCGGTTAGAAGAAATCAACACGTGTTACAGCAGCCGCGGGCTGGAGAAAGTGACATTTTTCCAGTGCATGAAAGAGGTGGAGAAGGTTACATGCTTCTTGGAAGAAACTTCCAGCAAACTGGATTCACGTTCCAGAAAAAATGAGGTAATTAGGCGCTGATTCAGGCTCCTGAAAAGTGTCTGTTCTGTCTTATCTTTTCTTATACCAGGAAGCCATTCCTGTGACCCTTTTCAAGTTCTCTTTTGTCACTGGAGGGTAGAACCGAAGAAGCTGTATGACTAGATGAACTCCACTTGGTTTCACTGAGAATCCTGCGCGACCTACTCAGCGCAGTTGGTTAGTAACCAGGAGGCCTCGGACTGCGCTTTGCCCCCGAGGCCACTCCGCGGTGCCACTGGAGGCTTAGAGTGACCAGGGAGTCTTGTACGGGCGGGGGTGGAGCGTTTGTGAAGCCCCAGCTGCCAGTTCCACCCCAGCACCCCTCCCTATGTGGGGCTATAGAGGAGGCTCATGGAAACACAGCTGGAGGAAGAGCCCTTTAAAACGGTGGGTTCAGACTCCAAACCCAGAGAAGCGCGGGAGGGGCGCAGTTGTGCTTGGGGGGTTTTAATCTCCTGCAGACACCGAGCTCCGCAGGGTAGAGCAGGTCACAGCGAGATCTCGAGAGGAGACAGGCGGAGCTAGCAGACGGGTGACCGCGAGCGCCTGCGTCCTGCGACGTGTGGACGCGGCGTCCACCCGAGTCAGCTGTGGGGTCCTCAGGGAGCTGCTCGGTCCACCGGGAGCTGGGCCGTCTGAATCACTCAGCGGTCGCTACAGCGAGGCCCTGTGGTCCCAGGGAGCACGTTTCCCCTTCTCTCTCTGGGGAGGCGGAGGTGTGAGCCCCCAACCCCTGGACCATGCTGAGCGCGCTGTACCACTGAGCTCCCCTCGGCCCGCGGCGAGCGCTTCATCGGTGCACCCGGCACCGGCACCGGCACCAAAGCTCCCCTCCTTGGTGCCCCTCACTTCGCCGCCAAGCCACGTTTTGCTCACGCCCCTACTGCAGCCCATGCAGTGAGTGTTTCGGGTTTCTTTGGTCTTCTTGAGACACCGTCTCACTCTGCAGTTCAGGCTGGCCTTGAGCTCACTTTGTAGCCCAGGCTGGTCTTGAACTTACAGCCATCCTCTTGCCTCGGCCTCCCGAGTGCTGGGATCACAGGCGTAACCTGTGCGTAACTATGCCTGGCTCCATGCAATGGTTTTTAACGCTTTTGACACCTCACCCGAGACGGGGCTCCTGCTGGTCAGGACTTCGTGTTTCTTGCCGCTGTATCCTTGGTTACTTTCCCAGTTAGCGACGCACAGTGGTGTGTGGGGTACAAACAGACCAGTTGAGTGCATTCCGCCTCCTGGCTGAGGGCTAGGAACTGTCACTGTTAGTAATCCGACAAGTGGTCTTTGCCAGGCAGCTGCGGAAAACACCCTACCTAGCCCAGCTACTGCTCTGAGAAGTGCTATTTGGGCAGGAAGGCATCTCTGGTGACACCCTAGACCAGGACATGGGATGTGATGGATAAAAAGCCTAGGAGGCCTTTCACGGTGAGTAAGGCGTGCTGAAACGCTCTGGGGAAAAGGGACGAGCTACACTGAAATGGATCTTTCTGAGATCTCTGCTTGCCCTGTGAGTTAGTATTCTTCTTCCTCTTCTCCTCCTCTCCCCCTTTCCTCTTCTTTCTCTCCTTTTCCTTCTCTTTCTCCTTTTATTTTATTTTTTGAAGTGGGGATTCACTGAGGTCCAGGTCGTCCCTGGACTCCTAGGTTGAAGCCACCCTCCTGCCCCAGCCTCCTGCCTGACTAGTTAATATTTTGTTCAATATAGAAAAAGAAAACATTTTTATAAGCAAAATTTGTGAGTCATGGGCCTGTTAATATTTTAAACCAATAAGCAGAAGGTTTTTTCCCCTCTTTACACTTCATGAATCTTTATGGGGCATAGAAAACAAGACATTCTTCTTATATAACTTCCTATAACTCTGAAATCATCAACTAACTATGACCATTTATATAAATTTGATTACTTTTCAAGCGTAGCTTTTCTCCAACTTCTCTGGTATAATTTTTAAAATAGGTAACCATCCTAATTACTTTTTTCTCCTTGCTGAGATGATATAACTGATGCCCAAAATTAAGGGAGCAGAAGTTTATTTAGCTCACGGATTGTGGAGGTTTCAGTCCATGATCAGCTGGCTCCAAGGCAGGGTGGCGTGACACAGGGGCAACTCTTCAAGGTGGCAGAAGACAGCAACAGCAGCCAGAGCAGAAGAGGGAGAGCAAAGCTCTTTTCCTCCCTGTGAGCAGGCTGCCGCCCCAGGGCGGGTCTGGGTGTAGCACTCACAGCACCTCCCTGCCCTCCTCTTGCACAGGATAAGGGTGTTTGCAAAGTGGGGCTCCTGGCCCCTGCTGAATCATTTAATTAAACTGCTAGACTTCTCCAGGTGACACAGTGTATCAGTCACTACAGTAACCATTTTTAAAGAGTGAGGTTGTGGCACATTGGAACATAAACATTTTTAGGATGAGTTACTTTTCTCTTCACCACCTGTTCCAGAATGTTAGAAATCAGTGGTTTGGGAGTTACATTTTTTTTCTATTTCAGGAGAAGAGAGAGAAGGTCAAAGTCCAAAGAAACACTAGGAAAAGGGAGCCCTCTCTCGCTTTGCCATCTCCTGGCTTCCGGCCTGTGGGTGGCACGTGAGCGAGGTGGACGGGAGCACCGTGGGTCCCATTCAGTTTCGTATTCGTAAATGGAGAAGGGCCCAAAGGGGGAGGAGGAGGGGTGGCTCTGGAGCTGTCCTTCTCCTGGGGCTGGGCAGCCAGCAGCCTGGCCCTCCGCTCCACTCGGCTCGGGTGTCCGCAGGTGTGCAGACAGAGCAGGATTAACACCTCCCCTTCTTCTGCAGTAAATCTTTACCCTACCGCCTTGCCAGGGACGGGAAAAAATGCTGTCAGCTCTCTCCCCTTCTCCTGCTCTACCTTCGATGGCTTCTCTGAGGAGAGCAGTGCTGCGCATCAAAGCAGAGACATTCTCTGAGTGCCCAAGAGAATCCACTCTGAATTTCAGGCACTCTGATGACATGAAATTCCTCTAGGAGCTTAAAGCGCAAATCCTTTCTAGAAGGGACTTTATGCTCTAGACCCAAGAGCAGAAAAGTTATACACAAATTTAACAATCAAATTTAACAACAAATTTAATATTTGTTAAAATAGTTGGCTGAAACTCAAACTATTTCCCGTTTCCTGCTTTTCAGCCAGATTTTTCCATTTCATTTCTTTTTCACCTACTGACTTTTATCTGTAACTTCCTTTCCCCTTTTTTTCCAATTTATTAAATATCGCGTATTATACTTTTTTTCTTTCTAGTTCTTGTTCATTTTAATTTTCACTTTCATTTTGTTTTGATGCCTAATGACTTTTCTTGATGTTCAAAGATCACCTCATTTCCACCTACCGCCCCGGATTTTTAAAGCTTTCTCTCCTCAAACGGGGCCGTGGGACTCACCCTCCCTTGGACTTTGCTTCCGTTTCCTCCTCCTTCCTGGCTCCCTGCTTCTTACAAAGTGTGAAGACACTGAAGAATGGCATTAGCCTCTCCCGAGCAAGGGGCCAGGGATGGACAAGAAGTGGCGGTCACCTTCCTTGGTCACCTGATCCAAGAATGTGGCCAGCAGAGCGCCCTGGCTGGCACCCTGCTCCTCTCCCCAGCACAGGCTGACCCTCCCTTCTGACCCAGGCTGGCTGACCCCTCCCCAGCTCAGAACCCACGTGCACCATTCAGCCTTGAATCGTCACCGCATGGTGGTGACCTCTGCACCTCATCAGCCAGCTGCTTCATCCAGGACCTTGCGCGGCTTCTTGAGGCTGGCCGCCGGGTCCTCTGGAATCTTCAGTAGATCCATCTTGCCCTGCTGTAAGATGAAGCCCAGACCTGAAGCTTGCCGCTGGGCATAGGCACATCCCAGCCCCTGCCCACCTCCTTTCTCTTCTAAAGGCCTTGCACATGAGAAAGCTGAATGTTTAAAGATATTTTCACTAGATAACCATACACCACAAGAAGCTGCCTTTAAGCCTCCACGGTGTGGAGTTGAAATGGAGTAAGATCACCACATACGGTGATAAGCTTAGTAACTGCTCCCATTCCTATACCTACTATTACTTTTAGACAATCCAATCCAGGCTGTTACATTTACGTTTACTTATTTTTGATGCTGGGAATTCGTAGCAGGCGCTTGAGCAAACAGCACCACTGAGCCACACCCCCAGCCCTGAGTTATTGTTTCTCTTTCCAATTCTCTAGTACCTAAGTGCTGTATTTTATTAAGGTTTAGTGCTCTCTCTCTCTCTCCCACCCTTCCTCTTTCTCTCCCTCTTACAACTCACTCTCCCACTGGCTCAATAAAAGACGTCAGTGCCAGGATATACTCTGTCCTTCAGCACCTCTTGGCTCTGTCTGCTTCTCACCCTCTTCCTGGGTGACTGACTCACTTTGTTTTTGTGATGCTGAATTGGGACCAGGTCAAGGTAAATGCTCTACCGTTAGCCACCCGCCCACCAACTCATGACCCTGCTTTTCTACCCAGAGTGCTGTGTGCTCATCTTTGTCCCTTGCTCGATCAATTTCCCCAGCTCTGTATACACCCTGGTCACCTGCCCTCCACCCAAAGGGCATGGTGCCAGGTCCAACAGCCCTGAGACACCAGAGGGTGGGTGATTCTTCAACAGAAGCCTCTTCTGATAGACTGGATAGTGTTTACTCTTGGTCCTGTTTCAACACAGGATTCAATATGTCTGCCCCGAAAGTTAAAAAAAAAAAAAAAAATCCAAGTGTGTCCCCACTGACCTTTGCTGCCCAGCCTGGCTCTCAGGAACCCTAAGGGGTCATTTTGGAGCTCACCCTAATCCCCACTGGTTTGTGTTTGAAAGTCTTCCTTAGTAAGCAACAATTCTTTTTTTAAAACGAGGCTTAGATTCTTTTATATCCCATCCGGGGATAGAAAATAAAGCTGGTGCTCACGGAGGCGTCCCTCTGGGTCCCTGGAATGTCCCGGTGTCTGGTACCCAAGCTCCAGAGACCAAACCAAACCGACTCTATCCACAGGATGTGCGAAAGGCCGGAGTGGGTCCGAGTGGAGCATGGAGCGCCCTGTCTTGGTTGCGGGGCTGTCTAGTTCCTGTGGGATTTCCTGACCAGCTGCTGTGAACTTGTACCTCAGCAGCGTCTGTGAGGGCCGCCTCCGCCATCTCCAAATAGCACGGCCGAGGGTGGAGGCTTCCTGATTTTAAAGTTGCTTTTCCCTACTCCCCTGCTCTGCTCCTCACCCCTACAGGGCCGGAGGAACCTTCCTGGCTGGCAGCGACCCAACCTTAGCAAGCAAAGCCAGTTACAGGCCCAGGGCCACAGAGCTTGTCCTGGGGACAAACGCATGTGTGCTGGTGTAAACCACGGCCCGCAGGTCTCCCGGGTCCCTGCACCTGTTTCGGATCTGTCACACGGGCTATCATGTTTTTCCTTTTAAAGAGGGAGAATATTTGTCGGTGGTGTAACAGGAGATGACCTCTTCGGGGCTCTGCAGGAATCCTCTGCTATGCTATGCGCGTCGCCCACTCCTCAGAGCAGGGAGGCAGGACAGGGCCGGCCAGCGCTTGGACAGTGGCTGTGGGCCATCGAGGCCCAGAGGATGGACTCCGTGCTCCGGAGAAGAGACGTCTGGATCGTGGGCGGCGTGTGCCTTCTGTCGTCTTCAGTCCTCTGGCGCCTGGTCTGGTCGATGAGGACATGGGGAGGCCCCAGGCCACCGCCTGCTCCCCAGGATGCCCAGGTAGTGAAATCGCGGCTGACCCAGCCGCACAGGGCTGGTGGTACTGCTTCCAGCCTGGTCACGGTGCTTTGTCCCGGGTGATGGAGCGCGCGTCCCCGTAATCCTCCCCCAGGACCCATTCTGCGCGACCGGCTGCTGACCCGAGCGGCCTGCGGCGCCTCTGGCCTTTGCAGCGGCTTTCAGGGACCTGGCTCCAGGCGGCCGCGCCTGGTGTGCCGTGAAGTCCGTGGCCTATTTTTAGGTGGGAGGGTTAAAAATAACACCCACATTCCTTCGCTCTCTTCTTTCTTCTGTGCCCGAGTTCTGAAAGGAAAAACCCTAAGGAAAACGTGGGGCGCCTCTGCCTCTTGGGGGGATCCGTGGGAACCCGGCCTCGGCCTGGCGGGGTTTCCAGGGACCTGCGGCGCTATTGATTTTCCTGCGAGGCTGCAAAGAAGCACAGGTCTGGAAGAAGAGAAACAGTGACTATTTTAAGGATTTTAGCGCTTGCCAAGAGAGGGGCATGCATGGCCAGGGAGGGACACAGACTCCCAGGGGAGACATGCCATTCTATGATGTCTTACTGGACATCTTTCCCCCACCACTGTTACCTTGCCTTCGACTAAGGTTACATGATTAAGTAAACCATTCCAAGGTTTGCTGGCTCTTTCCACGTCTTTAATTCTTTCATCAATCAGCATATAATTACTTTTTTTTTTTTTTTAACCAGCCCTAGACTGTTTAGAAAATGCCGGGAAAAGCTGTCCCCGCTGTGTCCCCCAGTCCTTTCTTCCATGATCTTCTCCCCTCTCCCAAGACTGCAGCGTTTCCCCCTCAGTTGACCCTCCCCCCAGGACATTTTTTATTTATTTACTTTTAAAATCATTGATTGATTGCAGTGCTGGGATGGAGCGCAGAAACCTCGCCCTTGACAGCGGCCACTGCCCCAGGGAGCTGTACCCCAGCCCCTCTCATGTCGCCTCTCCGCTGCAGGTGGACTCTGCACACCCTCCACTGCGTGCTGTGTATACACGTGCTTCACCCATAAAAAGGACAAGAACCAGCTTCCACCCTCTTAGGGTGCTATTGTCCCCTCTGGCCAGTGCATGATTTATAGTTTTAAAAAACTATTTCTCTGGGGGAGGCTGGAACCTGCTCCCCGTGCCTGCCTGTGCCTGCCTTGTCTGTGTCTTGGTCCATGAGAAGCCGCCAACCCTGCCTCCTGGTGGTCCTGAGAACGCAGCTCCGTCTCCTGCTTCCCCCCCCTGCCCGGTGGCTTCCCAGGCCCCGCTGCGGTGAGCACTGCTGTGACCATGCGGTTCCCTGGCAGGCGAACCCCCAGGTCTTGGAACAGTTAATCAATCGTCCGATCTTAGTGGAGGGCGAGGTGGAAGCGGTGGGAGAAAGCAACAAAAAACCCGAAGTAAGATGACATACAATGTATACCCCTCTCGAGGTCTGACCTAGCGTCACGGTTATGTCTACATTTTCAGACTCGGCCACTGCTGCCTGGACATTAATCATTTTTGACTTTCGCGGACCTCCTGTGGGAGGAGTGAAGGCCTCCGCATGCCTTCTGTGGGGAGTCCAAGGGCTTTCACCTCCCCTTGGAAAAGAACTTTTTTGCCGAAGCTGTGAGAATGTGGCCTCTCAATGAGAAAGGCTAGCGGAGGGGACCCTGGAGGTACATTTTTAACGAAGTTTTGCCACTTTGGAACTGTAAAGAAAAATCTCTCTTAAGTCAGATTTTACAACGCGTCCTTTTAGCTCTTCCCATTTTTAATTATTATTTAGAAGTGTTGGCAACCTGTTATCTTAGAAATTTCTCCACGCGCAGCAGTTTTAGGAACCCTGATCTCAGAGTCCTCTTTGTAACGTTAATGTGGTCTCAATGCATTGGATAGAAAGCTCTCCAAGGTACCGCCTGGCCCTCAGGGGGCTAAAGCAACCACACATGAGACCGAGCTCAAAATAATGGAAATTATGATAGTTTTACATCTTTCGGTTATTTATTATAATATCAGAAAATTACTTTATCTCTCAAAGTAAAAACAATACAGATAAAGCTATAAATGAGCAAGGCAGGTCTGTGTTCGTAGGTTGGGGAAGGGTTAACATTGACTGAGATTCCTACTACTAGTCTGACCAAACTATATACCTCTCCGCTAACTTAAACCATCATGGTTGTAAAATTCACACCTGCCTCTTAGTATTTCCTGGACTTCAGTTTGTCACAGTTTCCGTGGTTTTGCTAGAAAATAGGTCCTTGTGTCCTGGTAGATTCAACCAACTATGGATTGAAAATATGTAGAAAAAGGCCGTTTCCCCATCTGTACTCCCTAAACAATACAGGAGAACAACTGTTTACTGCACGTTTATGTAGTGTTCGTGTTCGCACCGTGAGGATCCCCATGGGCTCTTAAGATCACAGCTTTTCTGCAAAGCCCTGGGGTGGAGTCCTGGAGTCAGCCTCCCCAGGACATCCAGGGGCCACTGTATTTCATGTTACTTCTGTTCCATTAGCACTTTCACACTCAAATCACTTAAATCATTTTTAGCTGAATCAAAACTAGAGTGAAATCATGGTTGTGATGTATGATCGAAAATTATCCCAAATCCCTCAAAATTAGGCGCCCCCCACTCAGCTTCTGGACACCCTGGCAATTTCCAGGTCTTTGCCCTGGGTGGTCCTCCTACCTCTCTTCCTCCTCTTCTGCCCACCAGGTAGTGACAGAACAGGGACCTGAGAAAAGTCGCGGTGCAAACAGCAGCAGAGTCGCTCTCTAGGGAGCAGGCAGAGAGTGTGGGCATCGAGAAGAGTTATTGTGAACATTGCTGTAGGGAAAGCCCCTCCGGGTTCTGAGATGCCGGGCCCCAGCCTCCTAGTGCCCTTCCTGAGTTCCTGTCCGAAGCAGAGCTGAGTGAGGGCCCACGTGGGTGCTTCTGCAGGGCATTGGCCCCCAAGCACAGGCATCTTATAAGATGGAGAAGGAGGGGGGTCCAGTGAGGTCTCTTCAAACTGGCCCCTGGGGGCAAGGTGACCTCTTGGGTGTACCTCTGTCCCCAGATGGATTCCCAGGTGCCATCCCCGCTGGTCAAAGGTAACTAGCCATTAGCAATTCTGGTGGTGTGTGTGTAAATGCCAGGTCCCAGGAGCATCCCTCTACGCGGCCAAAGAACTTGAGGTGAAGCCCTTTGGTCCACATCGGCAGGGATCTGGTTGCCACAGCAACAGCAGGAACAAAAGTGTACGGCAGACATGGAGAAGGATGCGTGCAAAGCCTCACTGTTGGCCTCTGGGTCAGGTACTGTGATCTCTGTGGACAGAGGGAGAGCTCACAGCCTGTCCAGGGGGTGAGCTTTCCTGGAAACCTACTGAACATGGCCCCCACACCCAGCTTCCTGCATCACCCATGGGCATCTTGTTAGAGAGACGCCTCGGGCAGGCGTCCAGTCCCAGCCCCTGCACCACGGGTGCTCGGCACCCTGGGCATCACAGCCAGCACCAGTCTCTTTCTGCAGCCCTGCTTGCTGCAGAGGTGCTTGTAGGGCCAAATAAAGTGCTGGGCGCATGGGAAAGCACTGCAGCAGTTCCTGTTACTGTTCCTTGCTCTTCTCGGCTTGAGGGCTTGAGCGCCCTTAGCCCTTTGTCTTCTTGCATGCAGAAACAGCTTCTGTAAGGGAGTCTGCTGTCCTGCAATTTTATTTTATTTATTTATTTTTTGTGGTTCTGCAGATTGATCCCAGGGCTTCTGCACTAAGCTACATCTCCAGCCCTTTCCTTTTTAATTTTTTATTAAAATATGAGCAGTGAACAAGGATGCAAAACTGGGCCTGTTCTTTTTGTTTTTATTCCATGTAAGGCTCAGACTAATGAAATTAGGACAAGGGGTGAGTATAACGGTACATTGTAAAGACAAGGTTTTCATTCCTGAATGTGTTTGATCAACCCATAGCAGAGTGAGCATTCATTTACATCTTTACGTTTAGATTCTATATTAATACACTCCACAATTGATTATTGATCCCCACTGCTTGAAAGATACTGTGTTGGCTGTGCTTGGAGGCTGATTAATAGTTGCTGCTCGATGACCCTGGTTTAAAGGACAAATACACGAAACCCCAGACGTGAGCTATTTCAGTTAATAAAGGCGATGGTCTTAAAAAGAGGCAGAATCTTGACGGAATCCGATCATGTCTTGGAAAGGTGGCCAGGATGTGTGTTCTGTCTGTGAAGAGCTCTTTGCCTTTAAGTGGAGGTGTTTTATATTAGGTGGCCCCTTTCAGGGGCTTGGCAGCTTGTGTTATTTAGAACCCCCAGGTGCAGTGCTAAGCACTTTCCCTTCAGGGTGCGGAAATGCCACAGGCCTGCAGGAGTGAGAGCTGCCTCTGGCTGAGGAGTGAGCTGAGGCTTGGTTAGAGACGTGCCCAAACTTATGGGATCACAGTCAGTACCATGCTGTTTCTTTCTGGAGAGATTAGCTTATCCAACCTATGAAGTAAGTAGTTTTTTTTTTTTTAAAGAAAATTTAATTAGAATTTTAAAATAATTTATTTCTTACAGCAGCTTTAGGCTTACAGACAAATTGCAAGGAAGATTCCCCAGCTAGGCTGTGTACGCTCCTTCCTGTGGTATGCACGGCCTCCCCATACCAAAGGCCCTGTTGGAGTGACATTTGTTCCAATTGATAGAATTGCATTGCAGTTTGCTATAGGGTTCGCTCCTGGGTTTTTTTTTTTTTTTTTTTGGTACATTCTATGGGGTTTGACCAAAGACATAATGACATGTCTGTTATGACAGTAACACAATAAAAAAAGAAAATAAAGAAACACTGAATATTTGAAAACAAGCTGTCATCACAAAGAGTTTTCTAAGGATGGCTTGGTTTGTTCGATCTGATTGTTTTGATTGGTTGTTCGATTTCTTTATGCAAATACAACCAGACTGGATTGATTATAAGCAGTCTCTGCCAGCCCTGGCAATTTGTTCTCTAAAACTGCGAGGCAACGGCGCCCTCCAGTGGGAGAAAGCTGTAAAAACAAATTCAACTGCGCAGTGATTCACAGCGTTACAATAAGCTTGGTAGTTTACTGATTTATTGATTAGTGCTGGGGATGACCTTTCTTTCCTCATCCTGTCAGAGAACAAATTCCACATGGGACTTTCTTCTAAAAAATCAATCAATCCTTAATTTAAGATTAACATGTATCAATAGTAAAGATTAATGAGACTTAATGTGGTATCTCCTTGCAGGCATACAGCAGGCACTATCAAATCCAGGAATTGTAAGATTGGACACACCTGCAAACCTAGTGACATAGGCCACACAGAGCACGGGACATGGCCGGAACTTCCCATTTTACTGGGCAAACACTACTTGAGATGCCACAGGAGCCTGGCAACGCATAGCTCATTCAAATACGATACAGATAGACAGTGTGTAGATTTACAAACTCTGAAACTATGGCAGGTGCCATCATCAGTATAACAAGAGGGTCAGGAAGAATCCCGCAGTGGCCCCTGGGACCCTTGTCACTGGGTATTTCAGTGAGGCCCCGACTCAACCTCCCCAGCTAATGGACACCAGAGTGCGCCTGCCTGTCCCTCCTTGCTCTGAGAGTGGTCACTGCTGAAAAGGGAAGGAGGTCACACAGTTGCAGAGCTGTGGAGTCAACGAAATTAGCAAGGCCTCAAAGGAGGACTGGGAAGCCAGCAGGCCTAACACTCCGCTCTTAAACCGGCCCGGCTGGGCCACTCATTGGTAAGCCTGTGGCACGGAGATGTGACCCCAAATTTAATTTCTGTTCCCACTTTGATGTTTGTCCCTACACTTCTCTCATTCTTTCCCCTCTTTTATGGTTTTCCTAGTCCTTCACGGTCGGATTCCTTTTTCCCCACAGTTGATTTTAACCGGACTCCCCCAGTTCTTGTGGATATTGTGGTCTCTTAAGTGCACTTGAATACTCTATGCCATGCGTTTTGGCTGGTTTTGGTGACTTTTATGATACTTATTATTTAATAGATAAATTTATCTGAAGAGCTAGTGCTTTCTCTTCAGGGGGATCATTGCCGGGATTTCTCTGTATCCTTCATGTGAGATGTGTGCATTCTCATTCATGTACTCGTTAGCAGCACATTTTTTGGTATAATTTCATACCTAAACTTGTAGAGGCGAGGTTAACAATTAATAGACTTCTTTCAAGTGTTCAGGCAAAGTGACAAGCAGCGGGCCCTCTGCACAGCAGAGTATTTAGAACGGCACTGAGTTTGCATTGCTTTCCCCTGGGCTTTCAGGCAATGTCCTTGAGGGGAATTTTAATCATTTCTGAATGGTAGAATCAGTGTTGAGGGGTCCGCACGGTTGGGCAGGTCTCTGTTTTCTTTGTTCACCTTCAGATCACGATGTCAATAGTGGAAAAACACGTGTCCTCCTGGGCATTTCCCATCACCTTCTGAAGAACCTCCAAATTTCTCTGCGGGCTTTCATTCTGAAATGGCTCCAATAGAGTGAAAAATGTTTACAGTGCCTACTAAAAGGCACTGCCCAGGTTCCAAAGTCCCTTTCAGAACCCTTTTAGAAAGAATAATTGGCTGGGGATTTAGCTCAGTGGCATAAGTACCTGCCTGTGAGGTTGTGAGTTTAATCCCCACTACCAAAAAATAAAAAAGGCTTCAAGCATAGTTTTGATTGGGGTTGATATACTCTGATCTTGGATAGTTACTATTTTATGTGCGATGCAAAAATAATCATTCAGCCCAGACTAGAGCCTTATTATCTTGACAGCGCCCCACCTGGCCTGGAGGAGCACTAGCCTCACCCAGTAGGGATCTACATTTTCACAAGGTTCCTGGGTGATTTGGGTGCATACTGAAGTCTGAGAAGCATTATAATATTCATTTTCTCCTGCAACTGGAAATGAAGGGTTAATAATTATACCCCCCCCCCAAAAAAAACCTAGTGGAAAAGTTAATATTCACAGTTGCAATTGTGAACATAATTTATTTGAGTTGGCACATGTATATTCATGTATGCAGAACTGCATAAACCTTGATACCTCTGTATCCAGAGACACATGTGTACAGTGTGTATATTATGTGTGTATGGTGTGTGTGTGTAGTGTGTGTGTCTGGTGTATGTATGTGAGTGTGTTCTCCCAGGGCTCTATTAGGCTATTCCTGGAGAATCAGGCAATATCCTTTCTTGAACATTTTAAAAAGCACATTTTTCTTGATAAAATAAATATGTCTAATTATAGTTCTTTCCGTTAGATTTCCCAGGCAGACCAAACACAGAACTTGTCCCTGGGCCAGTCAGATAAGCTGGGGGAGGGACATGCACAGTAGTACATGCCTTGCCCTCCTGGGGGGGGGTCGCCCTCGTCCCCTGGGAAGTGGCTCTGGACACTGAGTTCCCTGCTCATTTGAGAGGAGGTGGCCCTGTGACAAGGCGCCTGCCGACCATGCATCATGGAAATTCCTTGGCTGCCCTTGGCGCATGGCGGCAGGTGGTTTAATTGAAAGCTCTCTGTGTGCTGAGTAGAGGGACAGCCGTGAGATTCTTGCTTGTCACCAAGTCACTCCTGCCAGGTGCTTGCTGGCAAGGTTTGCACACAGGAGGGAGCATGCCAGGGAGCCGTCGGACCACGCTGATTCTGTGTCCCTAGCGTTAGGGTAGCGTCTTATTCACAAGTCTCAGGCTTGAATGGAAAGGTCACGGCTCTCTAGAGCTTGGGGGTCCACGTAGTTCTTAGCACCCATATTTGATAAGTAGTCTTGACTGTGAGCGGGTTATGGGGTGAGCAGGTTTTGGGGTGAGGAGGTTATGGAGACTCCCTGAAAATAAGCATCACCTGGTATAGACATTCAGCGCCCCAGGCCCTGTAGGACCCTAGAGCAGAAACTGCGTGACTGGGAGCCTCTGTCTCTTGTTCTTGTTTTGTGTTTGTTTGAACCAGGGCCTTTGAAGTGAGCTACATCCTCAACCCCTTTCCTTTCCCTCCCCTCCCCTCCCC